>JAGDQP010016093.1:25813-41253 GCA_022664845.1 Lepisma saccharinum | reverse complement strand
TATATATATATATATATATATATATATATATATATATATATAAAGTGTGTGTGTGTGTACTCCGACCTTTCTGACAGTCTTTTCAAGTCATAGCAGGGATGTTGAAATTCTTAAGCACCTGGGAAAATCCCCGACGTCCCTGCCGGCAAATAGAACCTTGCTTTCAGTTATTTCCAGAGCCAATACCTCGATCCAAAAGTGGACAATGTATTGAAGTGTAAGTGTTCTGGTATCTACGGTCAACGGCCATTACAAGTCTGACCTATAAAATACATCGGCGAACACAAATTCAGATTAAAAGAGAAGATGAGACGAGAGTGGACATTGTATGTCTTTGCGTACTGCTATAAACGTGGTCACAGCTACATGAAGTGCTGGAAGAGACAAAAAGAACAGGAAAACGAATGAAGGGGTCCCGAACACCTCAAAGTTTGCGGGCCATACAGACTAAAACTGAAGAAACTTCTAAACAAGAAAATGTCGCCCACATTTTTACTCGTCATGTAATTCAGGACGTTAGACACGAGACCACGGACTTCAATACCTAGGATAACAAATCATAATCATGATAAAGGTAGAAGTTAACTCTATACCAACTATAATCGACATTGCTAGTACCTTCAGCCTTTGGGCTCGAGCAGATCTTCCTAGCAAATGCAAATACCTTTTACATCTTATATCAAAGGCATATCCAACAAGTTAATTAAATTACAGTATATTGCGCTAATTTTATTCCGAGTTGTTACATTACTTTAGGATATTGTAAAAAGGAAATTTCAACCCTATATTTGGGAAAGTTCTACTTAAAAGATTACAAACCAAAATCGATATGCAAACTAACAGTTTTCATTTTACAAAACTCCAAGAAAAGCAACGATGCCAACAGAAGAAAAACAAAGCAGGAAGTTTCACGAAGAATAGTTTCTTCTATAAAGCTGCAGGCGTCAGCCAATGTTTACGTTACAAAGACCATAACAACTCCAGTAAGATCGGACTTTTTTCTTCCTGTTACTGTCAAAGAACTAAAACAACAGCAATAAGAATTTCTTTACGTAATAATATTATAATCGTTGATTGACCGCTTTCATTTGCAAGGAATGACAATGAAAATTCCTGCTAACGATCCCAGAATTTTTGTTTCGAATCCAACAAATCGTCAGGTCACCCAACCTAAATACACAGCAGTGGCGTGCACTGAAAATGAAATTGAAGAAGTTTCTCTTTATGCACGTTAAAAAGAACCAGAAGAAGACGATCATAAAACAGGACGAAACAAGAAATTGAGGAACGTTTAAAGGTTACGGCAAAGAAATTTAGTATTGAACTTTTTGACATTAACGCTCAGTTGCAAGAAAAACAAACTATTAGTGGGCAACCAGCTCTACAAGTACAGAGACATTTTTTCGTACTCTGGAGACGATTTGGTCCAATTTCAAGAATATGTGCATAAAATAAAAATAGACACAGTGGCCGCCTTTCACAACCACTTACCGTCCATACCTGCAGCCGTCCGCCCACAACTTGACCTACAGATTCAGCAACTTTTAAAGGCTAATATACTTAAGGTAATTGATAATAGTCCTTATTCTTCGCCGCTTATGATAGTGAAAAAACTTGGTACAAAAGAATTTAAGATTGAACTCAACCTCAAACAGTGTAAGGATTATACAAAATACCTCAGCATTCCATTTCAGTCAACTGAAGATGTTAACATGCTGCATAGAAAACAATGGATTATATGTATAGATATTTCCCAATCTTATCAGATATTATTGCATCCTTCTGGTCGAAAATACATGACTTTCAAACTAAACAACACCAGGAAAAGCTATGCCTTTCAAAGATTCACAATGGGTCATAAAACAAGCGCACAGGCTGTCTCTAGCTACGAGAATACTACTAGCAGGCTTGCCAGAAAAAAAACACCAGTTTCGTAGATAGTTTAGTGATCGGCAGCTGTAATTTTGAACAATTAGTAAATTTAAAGCTTATTAGGCAAGCATGACTTCCGGGCGAGCCCTCGCAAAACTCATGTATTTTTTTTCTGAGTGGGACATACTGGGTTTCCGTGTTAATGCTCAAGAAATAAAAATATCACAGAAGATCGCTAACAAAATAAGAACATTTAAGAAACCAACTACTAAAAGGCAATATAAAAGTATTTTTTAGGATTGTGCTCATATCTCCGCCATCACGTAAAATACTTTACTGACAAAATTGTGCCATTTCAGCAACTTCTCTCCAAAGGAAGCAAATTCAAATGGAACGAAAAACATGGCCAACTCTTTGAAACTCTAAAATAAGATCTAAACGTACCAGCATTATACATTTCGATCAGAATTTAGAAATTAAAGTGTACTCAGACACTAACTCCATACAAACGGCTTGTATTTTTGCTTGTTATAACCCAGAAAATGGTGTTGAAAAGACCGTATCTTATTGTAGCCGAAGCTTTACGAAAGCAGAAAAAAGAAATCGACCTGGGAAAAAGAATTATTAGCTTTGCTTTATTTCTTGAGACGTTATCAAAGCTATCTTCTTTGCAGAAAATTTAAAGTCTTCGTTGATGCAAGATGCTTAGCCACAATGCATAAACAAAATGACAAGTCAGAAAATTTACACGTTTTAAACTTTTTCTCGCAGACTACGACTTCGACATTTTACAAATCGAAGGAAAGAAGCATCCAGGAGACATCATCTCAAGATTGGAAACAAGGAAAGACGTGGAATCAGAAAAACAACAAAAAGAAGAGACCAAATTAGCAAATAGGGAAAAAGCCAGTGACGATCCCATAGAAGCTGAGGATACCTACGCATTTCGTTCAAATGCATTAGAAGACACCGTTTTGGAAACTGAAAAACTTTTTTTTTTCGAAAATTTTCTTTTAAAAACAGGGAAGATCCCCTGTACTCTGACATCATTAAGGCCTTACTTAGGGAGGAACCAAAAATGACTCAGTCATGAGATCTTCGTAATATTATTGCTTGAAATATAATGTTCTTTATAGACTTCAGAAACATCCGGAATTGGGAATACATCATTTGGTTTGCATCCCGAAGTCGTTACCAAAACAACTCTTTGAACACATACATAAACATCCCATGGCAGCCCATGGTGAATTTACAAAAACTTAGCACAGTGCCATACGGAAATATTACATGGCAGGGCTTAAAAGCTATTTATCGTACCAAATAAAACGGTGCAATGAGTGTCAGCGCTTGAAAAAGCTCCCACAGAAAAAACATGCGGAACTTTTGCATCACCCAACACCTAAAATAGGTGAGGCATTCATTTTTGACACTCTGGGTCCAATTCCAACAAAAGACTCCAAAAGATTTGTTCATATAGCAATAAAATCAAATACACGATATTTAGTTGCAGAAGTAGTGGACTCCATTAAGCAGAAACGATTTCTAGATTTTTTAGAACAGAAATTGATACATAGATTTGAAGCAACCAAATATTTGTACTTAGATAATCGTCCAGTACACTCTAGCAAACGTCTACATGATCTGCAAAGAAACACGACTTCAAATTTAAAATAGCACCTTCATATAGTCATAACACGACCGGATTGGCTGAGGTTTTCCATAAAACGTTTCAGCAATCATTAAAAGCCATTCAAAAATCGGTTACTTCTTTGAAAAATCTCTTGAGACATGAACAGAATAAAGTACCAGACAAATTTAGTGATATACATTTGCACGCACTTTTTCCATTTACAACCATTATATTGGTTATATTTATTTTCATAATGTTGATTATTCTAACCTTTGTGTTGTGTTTTGTGAACAGAAAAATCACGAACAATCATTAAAAGTGATTTTTTCTTCTATTTTCAGTGATAATGCTCTTACAAACATTTGCCCCATTATTTATTGTTGCCATCATTGCTTTTATTGTTTTTACATATCTATATATACGTGTATGCCGCCATTCTTTGAACCCAACAAAACATCAATCAGGAACGAAATTATAGTCTGTACATACAGAAACTGCATACTACAAAACCAAAAGTGAACACTTAGTTACGAATAGCTTGACAATTAGTGACTTGGTTTACAAATATCAAATTTCATAAAAACAGACGCTCCTCCTTACACCTGAGGGAAGTGAAATCATAACGATTATAAATCCTGCTTGTACAAGTCAGGAATTAGAGTGTGACTATATTTGAGAGAAGGAACTCTCCACTCCAAAAGCAAGTATCTTCTATCCAGTTCATCAATTTTTAAGTGCATTTCTAGTGAACGTGTGATTTAGTACGATGATTAAATCTTTAAGTTTTTTCACTAAAGGAAGGTATCTGAAATTGATAAAAAATCATAAATGATTTTTTTTAACCAAACAGGGAGCGCAACATTATGCTGATACAGCACATGCCGCTTACAAGGCAATAACAAACATGCGTACTGCGTTTGTACTACAATGTTGTGAAATTGTGAAGTGTTTGTCAACAAAGGTAGTCGACATCTAAGAAGACGATGGAGACCGAAGAAAGGCGATCGACGTCATCAACAACGGTGACACCTAGTGTAGAGCCGAGGACTTGCTAATAAATAGCCAAACATCTTGAGTTCGGCACCATTCTGCGACAGGAATGATCGCCTCCTCACCTTCCTCCCTTTGACCTGCAACAGGGTCGGAATCCTCACTCTGTATCTGCGACGGGATCAGAGTATTCCTTTCTAAATATTCTTGTCTGCAACGGGACAGAATCCTCACTCTTTATCTACGAAGGGATCAGAGTATTCCTTTCTACCTGTTCTTGTCTGCAACGGGACAGAACTCCTATTTTAGTCCATGTCTGCAACGGGATTGGACTTCCTTTTCCACTCGCGACGGAGTGGGAATTCTCTATACCTGAATTCAACCACAGGTGTTCATTTCTCTCTTTTCTCCGAGTCAATCTTGTACTTTGAACCCGAAGACTCATTTTGTTAACTTTATATCAGTCTAGTTTCTGTGCACATTTTGTAATAAAAGGTGATGGCATAAAATCCAAAGATCCCGCTTTTATTGCTCTACCGTACAGAACGTAACAATATTTTAATATTTTTTAATACAGATTTCTTTATCCTAAATTAATACTAGCCTGCAACGATGTTGTGTTTTGACTGGTCACAGGACACTTTACGATCCGGGTCAAAAAATATTAACTTGAGATAGTGTCCAAACAACGAAATAACTCGAAAAAAATAATTAAATAACATTGTAAAGACACACATTCCTTAAACATTCATACTAAACAAGTAAAAAATAAATTTGTTTATGCATGACTAAAAAGAAAAGCATGGGGCGCGCCAATTCAAGGATTTATAAAGTGACTGTATCTGAGAGCCCGCTGTATGCTTTTCTATTTATTTTTGCGTAAACATTTTTATTCTTAGCATTTAGTACGAATTGTTTAAGAAAAGTAGGTCTTTAAAAGTTTTTTTTTTAAATTTATACATTTATATTTTACTATTGGATCCCCATACTTGTCCGATCTTCTTCATCTCTCGCTTTGAGACGTCCTCGCTAGAAGCAACATTTGTCTCTTCTGCAGAAGCCATTACGAGTATTTCTTGTGACACAATTCGTCCGTATTGTTGCACGAAATTCATGAAACAACTGCATTCACAAACATCATGGCATTGCAAATAGCAAATAGCAAATAGACACTTTGAAAGGCCTTGCTCAGTTTTGCTTAGTCTTGACAACAAAATTAAAACAAATGTACTGAAGGGTTTCTTTAACAATAGTAGTCCGAATTATCCTTATATATGTATTGGAGGGACATATCACACTGCAGTGATTACAACGTTAATTTCCCATCTGCTTTTCTCAATGTTCTAAACAAGCTGAGAACGAAGCTATCTCTCTCATGGTTTCCGCCTGGATTTCCAGTTTGAGGGGGTGTAAAGTAAAAATTGGGAGGGTGTAAGTGGAGTTTGGTACGGTTTCTATCTATTTCTGGCCATAAAAAAAATAAAGTTGGGAGGGGGTGCGTTCGAGAATTTGGTAAGGTATGACACCCGGCCTGTGAGTCTGGCAGAACCACTGGTCATTATTCATTTTTACTTTTATATGTATAACGCAGACGCAGGTTGTACAAAATGACTAAAACTTCCATAGGCACACAACTGAAAGAACACCTCTATTCCTAGGCACCTTCGCAGAACTGCAAGAAGTTACAAATGAACGAGATTCATAGCACAATATAATATTTCCAGATGAAACATTATTGGCCAGACCTAATGTTGCTGAAACAGACAAACAAAGCACTTTCAAGGGTTATGTTGCATGCATGTTTAAGAATAAAGTGTTAATTTGTCATAAATTATGACACGGAAATTTGTCATAAATTATGGGAATGATAAGTACCATCGTGTTAGAACTTTGTATACCTTCGCTGATGTTAAGATTAATTTGAGAGACTGTAGATACAGATTTCATTTGAACAGTAGTGTATAGGAGTTTCTTTCCATAGGAGTTTCTTTCTATAATTTTAGATCAGCACAACTATACGGTAAAATATTAGATGCATGAATAGATTATACCCTTGTAGTTTGCTTAGCTCATTAATAATTCTAATTTACATAGCCATATTTCAAATTTCAGGTTGGATTTTGGCAAGAACGAAGAGTTTCTCGACCAATGTTTACTAAGGCTTATGCGCTCACTTTGATGACAGATTTCTTTTCTAGAACTGCCAGTTCGTTCAGTCACATTTAAAAACTTTATATTTATTCGCTACAGAGTATGAAATATAATCTCTGGCGTAGCTGTGGGTACGGGTTGTAGGTACTTTTAATAAGGTCAGAAATCTGATATGGTTTCATTATAATTTGAGTAGAACATTTCACTTTCATTAGTTTCGATTTCGAAAGTCTCAATTAGTGTAGAATATTTTACGTACGAAAGAAAATTTATATTCTACTAAGTTGGGGTTTTCTTTCTCGTGTTCGGTGTCTTCATTTATATAACTTTTTAAATACACACTTTTCTTAAACAATTCGTATAAAAAGTAAAAAACATTTTGTTTATGCATGACTAAAAACAAAGTCATGGGGCACGCTCTCATAAACAGTCACTTAATAAATTATTTCTTGCATTGACGCGCCTCATGCTTTTCTTTTTAGTCATGAATAAATTATTTTTTTTTAAATTTTCATGCGAACTGAAAGTTGTTTTTTATTATTTATTTCGAGTAATTTCGGTATTCGGATATTTTTTCTCAAGCTAATGTTTTGTGACCCAAATGCTAAAATGTTCTGCAATCAGTGAAACGGCACATCGTTGCAGGCTAGTATTTATTTTAGGGTAGAGAAGTCCATATTTTTTAAAAAAATATGCTTTTAAAATATATAAATCTATAGAAATATATGAAAGTAACAATGGAACATTGTATTGTCACCCGACTTACGTCGCTGTGCAAAATTTCATCACTGTATGATGTCAGGAAATGAGTTAAATTAACGTTGTAAGATTTGAGGACACCACGAACCATTGTGAACTGAAGAAAAGAATGTAAAAATCCATGAAGAATGAGATAACACTTTTGTGATTTCTGTTAGTTGATTTAGGAAGCTGATTCTTGTAGCTGCTGGATATTCTAGACCCATACTACTCTCTCATACAGCTCAGTGGCATATCTAGATAGAGAGTTCAGGGTGCGAACTGCCGAGTTCTCCCAAATTCCGGTTTCCTTGTAAACTTAGCATAATTTTAGGCGTAATTATGTACGTGTTATCTAATTTCATATCCAGATTCTCTTTGAACTTTCCTAAATCCCTAAACACCCTAAGAAAAAAAAATATGGATACATGCGTGGAAGAGCTTCTCTTATACTGTAACTGAATCTCATTTTATGAATTTTTTAAATAGATTTTCATAGATTTTTCCGTACTCTAATTTACTGCAACTTGTCTCCCTTCTGACAACTATATAACACCATCTTTGGTAGTATTCACAGCATCTACTGAATGAATCTTCTGTTAAGACTCTGAACAACGGTTATCGTATAAAAACTTATTCAATCGAATAAAAATAGCGAAGAAATTAGAAATGTATTGAATTCATTACAAGTCCGCAATTAGAGCTTGTGACACTGACCGATAAAGTAATTTGGACAATTTCTTCGAACGCAAATTAGGTGAATTCTTTAAAATCATGAATTATACAAGGAGTCCATAAAGTCCTGCAGGAAACGAACACACTATAACTTTCGAACTGATACGTTCAAGAGGGCTCCTCGCTCCAACCCTCCCGTTTTTAACATTTTTCAAAATATTTTTTTAAAAAACTAAGAGTATTATTAAAAATGTAAATTCATAGCGCACTAGAACTTACGAATTACTATGAAATGCAATGGACAGCGATCTCGAGATCTTGTCCATTAATGAGTGATTCGTTTTCAAAGATTATGACGTCATTATTTAATTGAAGTCTGAGCACTCATCAATCGACAAGATTTCGAGATCGCTGTCCATTGCATTTCATAGTAATTTATAAGTTCTAGTGCGCTATGAATTTATATTTTTGATAGTACTCTTAGTTTTTGAAATATTTTGAAAAGGGTTAAAAATGGGAGACTGGAGCGAGGAGCCCTCTTAAAAAATTTTGGGGTCAGAAGAAGGGAAGTTTAAAGTTTTGTTCTGGCCACACTGCTTAACGACAAGTTTTGTTCTGGCTGCACTGGTGGTGTAGTCCCACTTCATCGCTCGTGATGACGAATGTGGCTTTTCTTGGTTATGTGCTCCCATTTCATCGCTCGGAGGAAAGAAACTAGCTCAAAACAAATAAGCAATTTCAAAAGTGAAATATAATTATAAAAAATACAGAAGAAATAAAGATCAGGAGCATGAAATGTAAAATATATATAAAAAAAATAAAAATAAAGAAAAATAAACAAATCAGCAGTTGCAAATGTGAAGTATGTAACAAAATAAAGAAAAAAATAAACCAGTAGTTTCTCTGAAAACTAATCCCGATTCTACAAAGCAGTGACGTGCAATACACCTGGAAGTTTGTAATTAACAAAACTGATCTATTTATACATCCCATCCAGAACAAACCACTAGGCGGTTGCCACAGGAGCCTTGGAACGCTTTTATCGTTAGTCATGAAGTACATCGTCATTGCAGGAAAGAAATGAGTACTCATTCAAGTTTAACCATATACCCAAGGTATCGAAAGACTCGACCTACGTCTCTATCTTGTTCAAATTTACTTATGGTGACAGCTATTCTGATACCGAGATCTATTTACTCCTTTTTTCTGCTTGTCATTCATGTTCTTCCCTAGCCCTTTTACTGCAACTGTTTTTACACATGTCGACTTCAATGCAGCAACATTGGGAACGCAAGAATGTGGCTGCTTACGAATAATCTCATTACCCACATTTATAGTGACGCTGCCCATGCATGGGTCTCACTTTCGATATTTATGTACACATTGCCATCTTTTCTGATTTTGTTCTGATTGAACTTGTAACCTTCGTAAACCAACAATCTTTTTCCTCTCATCCTTTTAATAAATTGAACTCTCTTCATTTTCCGATCAGAGAACCTGAGAATGTAATAAAAAAAATGATAGCTTAAGGTGCTTGACTAGCATGAAATTAAATTACTCCCTTTATTTATGTATCGTAAATAACTCCTAGATTAACGAAATAAAGCCAAAATTGGACACTCTATGGTTCACGACACAAAATGATTTTGCAAGAAGCGCTGCAGTTACCACCTTTTTAGGCGCATTAGCTGTGTTGTAAGCAGAGTCGGATCTCTAAATAAGCTGAGTGGGCTGCAGACTAGTGCGGCAAATTTTAACTTTTTTTTTCTGAAGCGGCAAATTTCTTAAAACAAAACTTGTGTTTATCCTCTTAAGACTGAAAAATATAAAGTTAACTTATAATATTTTGAGCTCCTAAAATAGCAAATTGTCGGTGTATTTCTTTTATTGAGTGTCAAAATATTACTCAAGAAAAGAAATGGATATTTATTCGATAGGCCACTATTCAGTTTGATTTTCGGTATCTCAAACCTTGGATAAAATGTGCTTTCATGATGTGAAATAAAAAGTTGTCACGCTTACCTTTCCTTAAATGGTGGATAAGTTCATCCTGAAATGTAAACAAATGAACGGTTCTCATTGGCCGATCAATGGACCCAACAGCCAACGAGAACCAAGTACGCAACCGTACTGGGAATAATGAAAAATTACGTAAACGATAGAAAATTATTATCTAATATAATAAATACTATTACAAATTGCGATAATGATTAAGTTATTTAATGGAGAAAATAAATAAAGGAATACTGAAACAGTAAAAACAGTGAATTTACGAGCGATGAAATGGGAGTTTATAACCAGGGAAAACCACATTCTTCATCACGAGCGATGAAGTGGGAAAACCCACGCCCTCTTTTCGAAAAGCGATGAAATGAGAAGCGACGAAGTGGGCATAAACCGCACTGGTAATCACGTGATCGCGGGACTTAATGTGGCGTCCATCAATAGATTGGAGATTTATTGGCCGAAGAGAACCCGCACCTTGGCCTGCAAGATCTCCAGACTTGAAACCTTGCGATTACTGGCTGTGGGGACATGTAAAGACCAAGGTGTATTCACAGAAACCAGCTAATCTGGACGACCTGAAGGATAAAATAAGAGATGTGATTCTGAATCACCGTCAACACGAAATTCTCGGTTTCCCCAACAGACTGCAATAGTGTTTGGACGTGAATGGTGCACAACTGGAGGATTAGCGATGAACTTCAACAAGCAGAAATAAAACTTTAAACATTGCTGTAAGTACATACACAATTTTTTGTTAATAAACTTAATAGTTTTCATGTTATAATTTTAATTTTCTGCAGGAATTTATGTACACCCTGTACTTTTATATCCGTCTTCGCATACTTAATAATTTCTTTATGCTCTAGTCTAGGTGATATGTTTGAACTCTTTACATCCCACAAAAATGGATTCTCCGTAACCAGATATAAAGATAATTGTAAATTGTTCTATAGATCAGTCGAATATGATTTGTCTTAAAACTTCCATATTCAGTTGCACAATACACTTAAATTGCAGCAGGGTTCTATCACATTATGTCTTGAACATTTTTTTAATTTCCTAGCAAACTGCATCTACTCATCACATTCTTTTCAAAGTGAGAACTCATAATTAACACCAAAATTTACCAGATTTGATCAATTATTTTCGTTAAATCCCGTCCTTCTTTCTTCACAACTCTCCTTCCAACACTATGTTAGGGGAAGATCTGCCGGGTTGTTACCGAGTCATGTGAAAAGTCTTCTTTAAAAAAATCTTACATACTCATCATTGACGTAACTACCAGCAAAGGAGAGCTTCCCTATGTTGGTGATATCAAATTTTATCCGCTAAGGCACAAAAAAAACATCTGTATAGTCAGGCAACATATTCCATAACTGAAAGTTGATTGCAGATTTCAATAATTTAATTTCTTTTTGTTTAATTCATATCTAATGTAACCATATTTCATTCACATCTAATACCTGTTAAAGTTACTTCTTCTACATACAAAATAACTGCTTCAACCAAATTTCATATCAAATTTTTCTCCGTTCTACCGTCGCACAGTGCGGCCGATTCCATAAAGGCTTTCGTAGTGCGTCGTTGAAACTATCAGGAACAGGAATTACTATATTTTTCAAAACTGTCTTGAAATCATCTTTTTACCGGCGATTTCGATATGATTGTCAAATAAATATGTTGTCTAAACTTTTTTTTTTTTAATTTTCATTTTACTGGTTGTCCTAAAGAAGATTTACAAGATTCACCTAATTGTGAAACTAAAACGGAGAATGTACAATACTATCCTTCATTTTGAAAAAAAAACAAAAAAAAAACTAACAATTATATTGGGAAGATTGTAAGCCATAGTGCTGTTACAGTCCATATAATTAATTTTATTTTTTAACTAACAATTATACACTTCCAAATACAGCTTAATTATTTTTCTTGCATAAATACACTCTTTCAAAGTTCATATAGGTGGAGTCAAGGGGATATCTCCCATATCACCTCCCTTACCTACGCCACTGTTCTTGAAAGGTGTTCGTTAATATTTTTTTAGTGGGGGGAGGTGTAGCTCAATTTCTTTTGGAGGGTTTCCTTTAAAATTTATGAGGCGTAGGAAAATCTATGTCCAGTCTGGTCCTTTTTCGAAGTAAAGAATAATCAATTCTTCACTTGTTTGTAACGGATAGGGCATGAGGAATTTATCAAGGATCGGATAGCAAAGAAAATTATTGTGGAATCGAAGCAATTCTCCAAACATAGCAATGAGTACAAAATAAGAATAAACATAGGCGTTGCTCTACAGTCAATCAGCCCTACATTGCTCACTCTTCTGAAAAATATATTGAGCAAACTAGATAATACTGCTGCTTCTGCCTTGATTGGAAACATTGTCACTATTATAATATCAACCCTTAAAATAGGCCTCTGTGATCTCTTAAATCGGAGAACACTAATAGAGGAAACAAATATCGAGTATACCGTTCCTACAACGAGTACCGACGATTTAGGGCACCCACAGCTACGGCTGCAGATATGCAGACGAATCTACGAGGTCTAAACGATGATAAAGTATTGGTTCAATCGCAGATAATTTTGATTCAAATGTGTCATCACAAAATGGGTTGCTTCCGACGCAGTCTTGCTATCCTGCTTACGGTGAGGGATCAAAAAGATATGGTAGCGACAGAAATTGTAATCCGTCGTATTTCACGGGAAGAGCTAAAAATTCCCATTGCCCATGACATCCAAGTACACCAGTACCAAGGTTCAAAGAAGCCTCCATGCCAGAAAAAAAAATGCTAACCGGGAAGTGGTCCCAGTTCGCATCCTAGCCCACCTGACAATACTGTTGACAAGAAGAAAAGATATTGATTTCAAGTTTTTTTTTTTTTTTTTTTAAACATGAGAATAACATACCGAAATTCGCAGGATATAATACAAAACTGTGCCAGGAAGAAGGTCAAGCTTCTCAACCAGCGACAACATCAATCTATCCTCCTCTAATTGATATGGGCCCAGCTGATCCGGACACAATGTTAACAACAATATTAGAAGCCATACGACTTACCAATCAGAGTCGCCAAGTTGTTACTATCTTCACAAATGACCAGCAACTGTATAAGATAGCTGTGCACATCACCTGGGCGCATCTTGACTGATTAGGAAAATTGATCCGAAGACTTGGCGGAATGCATACGTTGATGAATTTCATTCACTGCATTGGGAATTTGATGGCAGAAAGTGGACTCGAAGAGATTATGAACTCAGGAGATATTAGATATGATTTACTGTCGTTCCTCCAAGGCCATGCTTAACAACAGCTCATTGTCGCTGCAATGCAGCCACACAATCATGCACTGTATTTTCTTCATGTCGTGGAGAGTATAAGTGTAAAAACTAAAATACAACAGCAGCGTTGAACACAGATATATAGAGAATATTCAATGCATCAACCCCTTTTCAGTGTCAGTGTGCTTTCCTTCAATGTATCTAATATAATTGATAAGTGATATTTAATTTTCAATTACTATATCACCACTGCCTGAAAATTGTGTGCTCCGTTTAAGATCTATCTAACTATCAGAGCCCTTTTATTCACCTTTAATGCGTCGCGCCACTTAAAAAAAATCCCTTTCGGTAGGCCTACAGGCTGAGGTAGATCCCGAAGTTTTTTTTTCATTTTCAAAAATTCAAATCTCGCCTTATATGAGAGCTATCGAGAAACTATTTATTGAATTGTAGATTACAAATCAAGAGCTGTTCAACGATACACCACAAGACATATATATATATATTTGGGGTGGCCATTTTGGATCCAACACGGCGACTTTTCCCAAATGTTGCGATATTTCCCTAAATTATTCGTCATAATGCACCTTTATGCCAAATTTCGTATCTCTAGCTCAAACGGTGTGGAAAATGGGTTTTTAGGTCCGGCATTTTGGATCCAAGATGGCGTCTTTGGATACATCATGTATAGTAGTAACATACACTATTTTAGTAACATACAAATAATAATGTATAGTGTTACCAAATTTGATATTTCTAGCTGCAGTCGTTTAGGCTGTGTATTCTATACAACAATGGGTTCGGCGGCCATTTTGAATCCAAGATGGCGACTTTTTCAACATTTCGTAATATTTTCTTGAACTACTAGTGACAATACATCTTTATGTCAAATTTCGTATCTCTAGCTCAAACGATATGGAAAATAGATTTCTTACTTCCGCCATTTTGGATCCAAGATGGCGTCTTTGAACTCATTAGGTAACATTTTCATAATCAAAAGTGATGTTGTACTTTTATGCCAAATTTGATTTCAATAGCTCCAGCGGTTTAGGCTGTGTATTCTATACAACAATGGGTTCGGCGGCCATTTTGGATCCAAGATGGTAACAGATTTTGCTCATTAACGAACTTAACCGAGCTATTAAGCCTAGAAACAACATATAAAAATTTGGTTCAAATATCTTCAAAATTATGGCTTCAAGCGTGTTAATATATATACTGTATATCATCATCATATTCAGCCTTTTTCTATCCACTGCTGGATGAAGGCCTCCCCCTTTTCTTTCCACATATCTCGGTCTGCTGATATCCTCATCCATGTAGCTCCTGAAAAACGATTGATTTCATCTACCCATCTTACATTTGGACGTCGTCTCGGTCGTTTCTTTTCTCTAGGAATCCAATGTAGTACATTTGTCGTCCACCTTCCATCTGTTCGTCTAGCTATGTGACCGGCCCATCTCCACTTCATCTTCTTCGCAATCTTGATTACATCCTCTACCTTTGTTTGTGCGCGAATCCATTCATTTCTCTTCCTGTCCCTCCTGGTTATTCCTAGCATGCACCTCTCCATTGCTCTTTGTGTGACTCTCAATCTTTGAGTCGTTTGCGCATTCAATGTCCAAGTTTCGCACCCGTACATCATTACAGGTAAGACACATTGATTATAAACTTTACGCTTCAGACACATTGGAAGTTTGCTTTTGAAAATAAAGTGTAGTCTTCCAAAAGAACTCCACGCCATTTTACATCTTCTATTTATTTCATCAGTCAACTTTGCATTCGATGTTTTAAGCTGGCCTAGGTAAACATACTCATCAACTATGCCTATTGTCTCTCCGTTAATCTTCACTTCCTTCTTTGCAGCATGTTGGTTGTACATTACTTTTGTTTTACTTAAGTTCATTTTAAGGCCTATTTTCGAACTCTCGTTACTCAGTTCTTCCATTCTGGTTTGTAGTTCTTCTGCACTTGAAGCAAACAGGACTATATCATCAGCGAACCGTAGATGATGAAGATATTCGCCATTAATTTTAATTCCAACTTCATCCCAGTTTAAATTCTGGAACACTCTCTCCAGGACCGCACAAAACAGTTT
>JAGDQP010016093.1:0-25413 GCA_022664845.1 Lepisma saccharinum | reverse complement strand
AAGTCTCGTTCAATACGATTCAAAATAACTTTGGTGAACATTTTGTATAGGACTGACAGTAAACTAATTGGTCTGTAGTTTTCTACGCGTTCTTTGTCCCCTTTCTTGTACAACAAAATGATAACGGTATTGTTCCAACTTATGGGTATTTCTCTCTTCCTCAGGCACATAGAGAATAATTTAGCAACTTCCTCTTTCATTTTTTCACCTCCCCATTTAAACATCTCTGCTGTGAGTCCATCTTCTCCTGGTGATTTTCCGTTCTTCATCCCTCGAAGTCCTTTATCCACTTCTTTCATTACGTCTGGGACATCAACATCAATTTCTTCTGAATCTTCATTTCCTAGCTCTTCCTCGGAGTAGTACAATTCTGTGTAGAAATTTTCAAATATGTTTATAATTTCTTCCTTATTTCGTGTTACGGTCCCGTCTGGTCTCTTAACTGCAATTATTTGCTTTTTCCCTATCATGAGCTGCTGTTTGGCTTTCTTCAGGCTCTTGTTTTCCTCGATTGTATTTCTAACAAGATTTTCGTTATATCTTCGTACATCCTCACTTATTTTCTTTCTTACGGCTTTATTTAGTTCTATGTACTCAATCCTCTTTATGCAATTTTCCTCTTCTTTCATTTCCCTTCTTTTCTTCATCAAGAGCTTAGTTTCTTCTGAGAGTTTTCTCTCTTTTTTCTTTCTGGTACCTGCTATCTCCTTGGCTGTTTTTCTTATTATCTCAGTCAGTATTTTATTTCTTCTATCGATGTCTTCTTCATCCTCTAACTCTTCCAAGGCGCTGAATCTGTTGCTTAGTTCTATCTCGAATGTCTGTCTGTGTTTTCCAAGATTTTCCAGATCTAAAACTGACGGTTTTCCTCTGATATAATATATATATATATATATAAATCACAGCCATATTGAATCCACTAGTGGATGAGGCCTCTCCCCGAAGGGAGGAGTTGGTCTACTGCTCCCACGCTGACCAGACGGGTTGGGAGAGGAGAGCCGAAGCTCTCACTACTTTCATACCGTACCGATCTCAATAAGTATATTTTTCTTCGAAATCTACCTAAAAGACTGCAACGTTGTACTTTTATCACTTACGCTTGAGTAGCTATGACATGTTGCTTGAATAGTTCGGTAAAAAAAGAAAATAATAAAAACGAAGGAAGAAAAATGAATATGGTGGTGCTGCCAGTGCGTTTTCTACATCAAATATAGGTAAAGTGTGAGCAACTGACCTAAGAACGCCTGTCAATCCTATGGAGTAAAAGCACAACCTGCTCCTTCCTCTATGTTTATAAACAATAGCTTCTCGCATTCCGTAGAACACGAACGGCAACGCGACAGCAGAAAATCGGGCAACATTCGCATAAACACACTTATTTGCTTCCATTGTTTTATAAAACGCAGCGGTTCGTGTGATTCTCTAGTCACGTTTGCATAAAAGCAGCCTCAATGTCCATACAAATAACATGAGAGTTTACACTTTTAGTAACTTGATCTGCAGGGTTTGAACATTCGTTGCGTCGAAGTTTTAATATTACTGTATGTGTTTAATTATTTATTTATTCGTCTGTAAGATTGTAAATGTACCTTGAAAAAATACCTGTTTCATACTTAAAGAAAGATTTTTATTCATAATGCGTAAAAAACAATTTCTGTCTGCCATTAATTTCCACCTATTTGTCTATATAGGCCTAAATATTTATCCAACAGCACTTATAAACTGTTCATTGTGTTCCTTAACCATAAAAATATGGGTGTACACACCAAACTTTATATGTTGGGATAAGAAAGAATTAATGTAGATATAAGCCGAATCAGACATTTCCGTAATGGCTGCAGCTGATTTGCATACTGACGGGTTTTATATGAAATGCTCAAGACCGACACCCTTCTTAATTTTGTTTAGTAGTATCCAAAGATAGTGAAAATGTAAAAATATTTTAAGCGGACGCGAAAGTACGCTTCACCCAAAATCTAGCGTTTGACCCCCGGACTATATGTGATTTAATTAATACTGTACACATTATTTCCAAAATAGTTTTGCTGAAACATTTTACGGAATTCACTTCTATTTGACACACATGCACTGTGTTATATATAACATTCTTTACAGACTTTGTGCGGTATCCACATTTGTTACGCACACACAGAGAGAGAGAGAGAGAGAAGAGAAGAAAACATTTTTGTTGGAGGCTACTTCAATAAAGCTTCGTTTGCGTGACTCTTCAAAGCCACCACACCCATCGTTTTTAAGAAACTGCGGCTTACTAAAATGCATGTTTTCGAAAGCTAGTGACACAGGCCGCAGAGTTTTCTGCCTTTTGGAAAGAACGTTAAGCAGAAATAGTTTAAGTTTTACTTTAAAGTGTTTTTAAACATCAGAATCAGAGCCGCATTAAGGGAGAGCTAAAGGAGCTGCAGCCCAGGGGACCCGCCAAATGTAAATCAGTAACCTATTTAAACAGTAAGTTTACCACAGACATGGGAATTGCCAAGAAGGGTCGAACGAGTCGCTTGACCCCCTGCAAATGCAAATATTATCTAAAGAGAAAACAAACAGTAGGTTAAATTTTAAAAGAAAATATTCAGGTACAAAAGGTTGTATATGTACTATATATCAGTATAAGAACCCCTTCGGGGTAAGGAAAGAGTGACGCAAGAATTCTACTCACAGAAGAAGTGATACCCATTTTGCGAGTGACTTTCTTTGTGTCACTATAGCGGAAGTGTTTCCTTTGTAATAAAATTAAGAGAGTTAGTATCCTCCCTTCCGCCATAGTGACACAAAGAAAGTCACTCGCAAAATGGATATAACTTCTTTTGTGAGTAGAATTCTTGTATCACTCTTACCTTTATCCCGAAGGGGTTCTTGTACTGAAATCACTTATTTTGTAAGACTGCATATTTAAAAAAAAGTGCATAGTCTTCATACAAAAGTTTCATTCTGGACCATGCTAGGCACCGTATATCGAAAACAGTAACTCCTATAAAAAAAAATAAGCATCAATTTGCCTCTGCGAGGGCCGCAATTCTCCCCGGTACCAACCATTTTTTGCTAAAGCAAAATGACAGACAGAATGACAGAGACCCTTTTCGATCATTGGTGAAAATTCTGTGATTCGGCTAAAAAAGTCATAACATTAGAACCCCCTTCACCGATTTTGAGATGTGATACACTGTTTGAAAATTATTGAAGCGTAGATTACGATTCCGCAAGTTTCGGCCGCCTACTGGGGTCAGTGCTATCGCCAGAAATGTGAAATTCTGAATTTTTTTTCCGAACAGGCCTAGGGGGTCCCAGGGAGGTCCTACCACTTTTTTTTCTGTGTCTTAGTATGGCAAAGAGTTTTCAAATGCAAGTTCAATCATCAAAATCGGGCTTATAGTTCGAAATTAGCTGTATATATGTGAATGGTCGCACATATATACAAATCGGAAAGGGGGTCAAGTGATATCTCGTTTGAAAGGTCTTGACAAAAGATATGTTTTGGTAAAACTTTCAAGTCGCTATGTTGTACCTATCCAAAATGGCGGGGGTTCAAAGGTCATGTCCATAAAGTCATTTGCCACCCCTTGTATCGCCGGAACGACTTTAAGTATGAGAAAATGCAAAAACACGTCCAGCAAGAAACCCCTCAACTCTAGTTTCGAGGGGACGAGATATTGTGATAATTTTAAGTATGCTGGTCCATCCTTCGTGGTCTAGTGGCAAAACCTTCTGTTTTCTTAAATGACAACATAGGTCGAATGACATTTGATTTGAAATCTACTTCGATTCTATGTATACAAAAATGGTATTCTTTTTTAATTTGACTAAATACTTTGGGAGAAATTGCATTTCGACCCTTTACTAAGTATAGATACGAAAATCTCAAAAGAAGTAAAATGTTCACAATAACATAACCTTGCGAATACAATAAACTATCCATTATACCGTTAAAGTGACTTCAGTTAGCCTCGTTACGATCAACATGAAGCGTGTTGCCCCATTTACTGATGTCTAGTGGCAAAACCTTGGCTTAAACAGCGATATGCGTGAAGTGACACATCATTCGTATGTCAGTAAGAGATCTGTGAGATATTGCGGGTTGACAATTTCAAGACTGGAAACAGAAAAATCGTTATCGGACTAGTATGCCTTAGTAAACAGTAGTATGTTTGTTATTTTTTTCGTTTGTTACTACAGGTCATCTAACACGTTATCGTAAAAAGAATTTGTTTGAATTGAAATAAATCTGAAATTAAAAAAACTTGGTATATTTGAAATCGAGAAAGTTACAGATGCCAGTGAATGCTTTGCAAGGAATGTACTTGGGCATAATTAAATACTAAAAATGATATCACTCGACACCCTTTATGATTTGAAATTTTGAAGTCCCCCCCCCCCCGTCTACCCCCTTGGAGGGGTTCGTGTCCAAGTTTTAAAGCTTAAAATGATAGCCCCTCGAAATAACGCTGGACGAGTTTTTGAATTTTCTCATATTTGTTGCCGTTCGGACGATACAAGGGGTGGCAACTTTTAATTTCACTACCGTGTATAGGAACCAAAGTCCTAACACATTGATTAGTCCTTCTAATGGTTGTTTATAAATGGTAAGATGTGTTGTTTTATATGGAAATAATATTTTAAAAACTGACTTTTCTCGCGAGTAGGAAAATAGCACTTAGTGCCGTCTTTACTTCAAGTCTACAAGGCGAATTGATATTAGCATTCGTCTCCCCGTATCGTCCACTGTAGTTTTGAGACACCTCAGATTCATTCCCCAAATTCCTCAGTAAACAGAAAATCCCGTAGACTGTTCGTTGTTACATGTAATAATGAAAATTGCCTGTAAAAAAAAAAAAAAAAAAAAAAACCCTGATGCCAAAGCGTCTTTCATGTGATGGACAACCTTTTTACATACACTTGTGTGACTTTTGGGATAATAGTGTGACAGTGCTGACTTTTCTTCTAAATAACTAAGCTCATGCAACTATCAACTCTTGATGATAGAATATTTGCGGGAATTTCTACTAAAGAATTTCATCAATCATGGGCGTTTACTGTAATCATTCGCTTTTCTAAGTCGAGAGGCTAAATTAGGGTAACACATTTTTCGACTTATTTTTGTGATTAAGCCAGGAAGAACATACGTTACATGCGAACTAACATAACAATATGCTGAAACAAATATTGTCATGTTTTATATACCGGGAAGATGGCATATTTGATTGCCAATATATATAATATTACAATATAGTTGTTGTATTATTTCTTAAGTTTCTATTTGAATCAATAAACAGCCAATGGTTAAATTAAGTCTGGGGTTGTCTCCCGAACATTTTCCAATAAAAAGACCTGCTTCAGTAGGTAAGTAAGAATTAAAAGTGATATTTTGTAGTCAATTGTGAAGGTTCTCTTATTTATTTATTTTTCGTGGAAGGTTGATTACGCCAATAGATACTAGTACACAGTGAATCACGTTGGTGTGGTACACCGTAATCTCAGTAGTTAAATGAGACGTCATTTACCAATGGATTCCTTGTCCAAGCAGCGTAATAGTTAGCAGAAAAGCTTCTTATACATTATACATTACCGTCTTTAACGGTAAGCAAATTTTGCAGCTGTGAATACCTTAGAGTAGTAGAGATGATTACGTTTAGGAAGATATGTTTATATATATATATATATATATATATATATATATATAAAGAAAAATATAAAAGGTGTATTTTAGTGTGAATGTTGTTTCCGTCCTTTACTTTTTTATAACATTGAAATGCTTTTGGAAAGGTTTGAAATTGTGATACCTTACTAATGTGTTAAGAAATGATGAAACGAATTTAGTAATATCAAAATAACAGTTCTCAATTGTACGGGCATGCACCTCTTTGGAAATGGACGCCTCAATTATGTTATTGGAACGCTAGAGTATTTGAATCTTACGGGGCTCTTGCATTCCTGTTACAAGGTATAGAATAATGATTCGTCCGCGAGAGAAATCACGGAAAATAGGCTACAATGTAGAAGTTTTAATGAGAGAAGCTGTAAAGTAAGAGGAGGAGCAGACATATTCAATTAGAAATGTTGATAACTTGAGGAACATAGAACTTCAGTTAGATACATGTCCAAATGAAAGAAAGCATCAGGTAACAATTTTGAAATGAAACCTAATTATTCCGTCCGACAAATATTCTCATCAGAGCACGAACATTTACCTGCAGAATATTTGTAAACATGTAGCAAAATAAGTTAAGGCATTTCAATCGTTGCTTTGATATGTTTGGCATATGAAATGGTCACCTACAGCAATATTAAAACACCTACAGGGTAAGTCAAAATGATGTACCCGATTTCATAAATTTATTTTGAGAGATATAATGAACATATCTGAATGTAATACATGTGGTAAGAAGGGTAACTCTCAAAGTTTTTTTCAGTTACATCACAACTGCTCTATGTGAGCACCTCGCGTAACACGACACACATCAAGCCGATAGTCTATCTCCTGCCAAACCTTGTGTAGTGTGTCACGGTCAATCTCTGCAATGGCTGCTGTGATGCGGGCGCGAAGGTCACCCAATGTTGTTGGAAGTGGTGGTACGTAAACACGATCCTTTATGAAACCCCACAAAAAGAAATCACACGGGGTCAGATCGGGGGAACGAGGTGGCCAACGAATGAGAACTCGATCCTCCTGAGATGCACGGCCTATCCAGCGCTGTGGCAATGCCTCATTGAGATGATCCCGAACGCTGCCATGGTAATGCGGAGGGGCACCATCCAATTGAAGAATGAAATCTGCACTATCCTCTTCGAGCTGTGGAAGGAGCCATTGTTGCAGCATATCAAGAAAAACATGTCCTGTCACAGTAGGTTCAAGGAAGAAAAAGGGCCCATAAATCTTTTCAGGGGAAATGGCACAAAACACATTCACCTTGGGTGAATCGCGTTGGTGTTCCACAACTGCGTGGGGATTATCAGTTCCCCAGATCCTTACGTTGTGTCTATTCACATTCCCAGAAAGGTGAAACACCGCTTCATCACTGTAACGTAACCTTTCGGCGAACCCATCCTCTTCCATTAACGTGAGAAAATCAGCACAGAAAGACGCTCGAGCAGCATAATCAGTGTCTCTTAAGGCTTGTAGCAGTTGCAAACGATAGGATTTCATTTGTAAACGTTTCCGCAGAATTCGCCATACAGTTTTCTGTGGCATTTCAAGTTCCCTCGCTGCCCGGTAGGTAGACTTCTGTGGACTCCGCACAAAACTGGCGCGAACACGTTCCACTGTCTCTTCCTCAGCTGAAGGACGGCCAGTCGATTTTCGCTTACAGATGCAGCCCGTATCTCTGAATTTTTCATACCACGTACGAATGGTTTTTCCAGTAGGTGGGTCTCTGCCATACTTGGTACGGAAATGCCGTTGAACAGTCATCACAGAGTTGTTTACATGGTAATCCAGCACACAGAACGATTTCTGCTCTCCAGTCAGCGCCATTTTCGTTAACTGCTTCCAGCGCCGCGTAGCGGTAGACAATGCAACCACGCGGGACATAAACTAAACTCAACTAAACTTTGAACTTTTGCCTTTCCTTGCGCGTAGCTCACATTAAGATATGTTCATTATATTTCACAAAATAAATTTATGAAATCGGGTCCATCATTTTGACTTGCCCTGTACATTTTGGGAAAGAGCAAGAGCTGCTGGACTGAAGCAGATGAGAAGTTTTCTTCGACGTAATAGAGAGCTCAGTATTCGAAAGCCAGAGCCCTGCAGTTTTTCAAGGTTGACGCCAGTTAATAAGAACAATGGTAAGATATTCTTTAGTAACTCACATGATCTGTGTGCGAAATATCCCAAATTATGCGATGGCTCACGTATTTTTAACTTAGATGCGACGGAAACCACAACAGTTCAAACACCGGAAAAATAATTGCAGGGAAGAGAGTACAGCAACTAAATCAATGCACAAGTGGCGCGAAGGCAGTCCTAGTTGGTTTACCCCCAGCCATGGCTTTTCCTAGGAAAAATTTCAAGCAGCATGTGATCAACGGGGCACCACCTAACACACTCGGTCTAGCAAATCCTTCAGGATGAATGAATGAAGAACTATTTCTCGAAATCTTAGAGTATTTCTTTGTAAAATATAAAAGTCTTAGAGCATTTTGTAAAATATTATACTTGAAAATCACCAACTTTTCTCTGCATACCAACGTTGTTATTTCAGTTTAACCCATAAGATGTCCATTATGCCCCACCATCCCCTATGAGATCTCTATAAGTTGGCTAAAATCCTTTATTTTTATTTTTCTCTGTCCAAGCCGAATTTCTGTATTTCGAATTGTTTACTAACTTTTCATAGCAAGAGGACTGAACTATTTCGAATACTCTCAACACAAGAATGAAAATTGTTTTCATTACGAATAAATCAATGTTACTTTACTTTGTCACTTTTCATATTATATGCTTTGTCCATTATCTTTATTTTTATCTTTAAATATATGTACTGTTATTATCATAACTTTCTTTATCCGTCTTCGTACGTTCTCTAGAATTCGGTATACCTCAGTTCACTGTTTTTTCCATAAGATTTTATTCAGGGGGCTCGTGGAGGGCTCCCGAAAATCATAAATAATGCATATTGACACCAATGAGCTAAAATATGAAATAACAATTACGTTACTTAATAAAATGTCATACTTCCTTACTTATCAAAATAACATCAATAATATTTATAGAATGTGCTATTATATACGTATTTCAGGAACTTGGGCTTCGTTATTTGAATATGTCGCGAATTTTTATCCCGAGGGAAAATACCTCCTCATTAAGACTTCTGAATATAGTTTTATTTCAATTTTATGAGTCTTGAGCATAGAAGAATACTGCAAGATATGCTATTCCTATATAAACTAGTTAATAACGAAGTAGATCGCCCTCAATTACTTTTATGTCTGAAGGTTAGAGTTCCAACCGGTAAAACTCACATCCAAAATTGTGATATTTTTAACACGGATATTAGCCTAGAACGAATATAATGAGGAACTTGAGTAAGTCATCAATATGGAGGATTAGTGCAGCCTATAATGCCGTGCGCAAATGGATGGAAGAAATTGATATACATGTCACTAATATCTGGTGTAGTAAAAAGTAATCCATTATTTTTGCATGACATTGAAGGCTTGACTTACCATAGTTAGAATGATCCGATTTAGGTCACATATGCGCCGTTTTGTTCGATAACGTGTTGCCATTTGGAAGGTAATATCATGATGCCTCTCTCATAGAATCCCTTGTCCCTATTGGCAAAAATTAAGACAGTCGATGTTCACAAGCCTCTCTTGACGCGAATTTTGCACCAGCAAACGTGTTCGCCATGGACAGGAACAGATGGTAATCACTCGGTGCCAGGTCCGGACTATAAGGTGGATGCATAAGAACCTCCCAACCAAGCTCCCGGAGCTTCTGGCGAGTCACTATCGATGTGTGTGGCCTGGCGTTGTCCTGGTGGAACACAATGCCTCTCCTATTGGCCAAAGCTGGCCGCTTCTGGGCGATTGCTGCCTTCAGACGGTCCAATTGTTGACAGTATAGTTCCGAGTTAAGGGTTTGGCCGTAGGGGAGCAGCTCATAGTAGATAATTCCCTGCCAATCCCACCAAACACACAGCAAAATCTTCCTTGCCGTCAATCCTGGCTTGGGCACCGTTTGCGCCGGCGCACCGCGCTTCGACCACGACCGTTTTCGCGTGACGTTGTCGTAAGTGATCCACTTTTCATCACCAGTCACCAACCGCTTCAGAAATGGGTCGCTTTTGTTGCGATTCAGCAGCGATTCGCAGATGGAAATTCGGTCCATGAGGTTTTTTTGCGTTAACTCGTGTGGAACCCATACTTCAAGCTTATTTTTGTATCCAGCCTTATGCAAATGGTTCCACACGGTTTTTTGTGCAATGTTTAGCTCTTGGGCAATTGAAACAGTGCTTACATGACGGTCGAACGCGACAATGTCCATGATTTTATCGACATTTTCGACACTTGGCCTTCCAGTACATCTTCGACGTCAAAATTACCGGAACGGAATCGACGAAACCAAAATTGCGCGTGATTGGCTGTTACAGTATCAGGACCATAAGCACTATTCACATTTGCAGCCGCCTGGCTTGCGTTTTCGCCTTTATCGAAGAAAAACTGTAAAATATAGCGTATTTTCTCTTTGCTAGTGTTCATTTTGACGCGCGCTCACACAACACTGAGTCAACTCATCACAACCATCTGAACAGTGTTTGTAGTACGCAATCTCATCGTTTGAACGCCATCTCGTTGAACCCGATCGGACTTATACAACGCGAGATACAGATCACTGAAGCCATCTATTGGCAAAATAGTGGATTACTTTTTACTACACCAGATATAAAGATGGTCAAACTACTCATAGTCAAAATTTTTCGGAATTTGTAAGGTATTATTATTGAACGCTGTTATTGGATTTGTGTATCTGTTGTGTTCTGTCAATAAATAAATAAAGATATGAGTAGTACAAGTGTTGAAATTAGTTCTTTCGGAGGGGCGGTTGAAAATCCGCGGAGGGAAGCAAAGTCTCCCCGAAGCACGCCTGAAAGAAACACTGCGTCAGTTCCACTAACCACTAGTGTTAAAACTTGATTTCTGTATGTACACCAGATAGTTTTCAACCTACAAGTTAAATATTTTTAATGATTTTATTGTTTTGGTACATACGTAGGCCCAAGCTATAACTTTTCCCTGCTCCAAGTTACAATTTCACTTATAACATGGTACTAATGTCTAGGGAAGGAATATGCGATGACGTCACTCTTGTAATATCTAGTCTGAAACCAGTAACAGATTTTGAATGATGATAGGAGTTCGGTACTCGCACCCTCCGCCCTTCATAAAAATCTTTTATACTCGTACAGCAAAAGTTCCCAAATTACATGATGATGTATGTTTATTTTTCCTGTCACTTCACACACAGACAGGGACGGCGCAACAGGGGGGCTGAAGCCTACCCAAAATCTACCCCTTCCCCCAGTTCGATTAATACAATATAATGTATTTACTTCACAGTTTGAAAACATGATTGAGTGTTAGACATGTAACTTGTAAGAATAATAAAATCTCAACATAACTAGTATCAACACAGCGTTGAGGCGATTAATATGCTAATATTTTCTTGGAATATCAAATTCCCTGCCTCAACCATCTTTGATAAAAGTCACTACAAAAACATTTCTCCTTTCAAGTTACATCGACTGGTTGATAGTTCGTATCTAAAGGCCTCAACAGACGATCAAAGAAATCTTGAATCAAATTCTTGAAATCAGTTAACTGACGAATAAGTACACTATCTAACATTTTCAGTAAAATGTCTTGTTATACGTCAAAGAAAAATAAGCGTAATTTTATATAGAATTTCGTGGACAAAACGTTTTAGGTTCGAGAGTTTATGGCACAATTGCTAAAATCGTTTTTTGTTGTTGTTGTTGTTGTTGTTGTTGTTGTTAAAGGATTATTTGATCGTCTCCGAAGACCTTAAGACAGTGTGGAACAATGCCACGATTTTAATTTAATTTAAGACCTTCAAGAGGCAAACGGCTTTGGCTCAGGCCTGTTGCAGGATGATGAGTGAATTGGTGGAATTAAGAAAGTGGGAGGAAACCCCCACTTTCCCGAGAAAACCCCCACAGATGGTGTTTGTCCATGTTCACCACAAAACCCACATGGCGCTTGCCGGGATCGAACCGGGAACCTCACACAACAGAGATGAGCGCTAACTACTACTGAGCCACCACGTGTAGGGTCTGGGTGGAGTGTACCAAAGTTGCTTTTCACGAACTGCATAAACTGTGTGTTATTGCAATATGCATACCCCCATCAACAGCTGGATGTGCACGAACATTTTCTAGTTTGCGCCAAGTAAAAGATTATCTTCGTAGGCACTGGCACATAAAAACAGACGTATTCAAGAATAAATGTAGTATTTACCCAAAGCTCATGCTGTAGATCTTAAGTACGCGAGTTTACTTAAAAATTAGACATTTATTACAGATATTTTCAGGTATTAGGTATTACAGGAATTATAGATATTATGGGTTTAGGTATTATAGACGTTTTTATCTCAGAAAACTGAATATAATTCTTTTCGTATATCGCAGGTAACAAGGTGTTACTAAAGTAGTGAGAATTCACTTTATAAATAGAAACAGAAACATAGTGCACTTCTCCCCGCACGAATGGGGATAGAATTCAGTTCTGAAAGTATGGAGACGAGTATCCCATGGCGTGAGCCTAAAGGCAATAAATAATTTCAATTCAACAAGTAGCCCATCAACACACAATAAATACAGTGTAGGTTAATAGTTATTATGCTATGTAACTATTAACATCTAGTAAGAAAACATTTTCTGAAAGAGTGATGAGAATAGAACTCATGTCTCCAGTTTGATAGTCTCCTTTCCCACTCCATCAGCTGACGTGACCGTAGGCGATACTCACTTTATCCGACAGCTGCAGATCGTCAACATTTCCGTTTTCTGTATTAAATTTATGTAACGATCCGTTTTCATGATTTGAGGAAGTTTTTTTTTCTGCTCGTTGAGACTGCGTTCGTATAAACCGTTTCAAGACGACTCAGTTACTAACTTTGATTTCACTAAATGATGTGCAACCGGTGTATCAATGAAGTGTCAGTTCTAATTTATTTCGATGCTTCGTTCACATGGAAGATCTTGACAATTTATTTATTAATTTCGACTTAACTACTTTTAGGGGTGTTCGGATTTTCCGTGGCCTTACAGCCATGAGATTTAATGCCTTAAAGTGTACATATGTAACGAACGTTTTCAAGCAATTTGCATGACATTTTCCACACTTGTCCACAGATCCTGACGTTTTGACACTGTGGAAATAATTTTCCTAAAATAAATTAATCCCTATTTAGGGGATTCAAACTCAAAAATGAACCTCGCTTATGGTAAAAGCAATGTTAATTCAGGGGAAATCATTTCATAGTATCTACTTGTAATTTTATTGATTACATATAAATTAAGTCAGATGGTGATTTCCGTTCATAAAATATTGTAGAATCTCTCGATCTGAAGCATTCGCATTTCATAAAATGTAATACGCTACCCCTATATACCCCACCCCATGTGGAAGTGAGGAGGGGTTACAACACCCATTAGGCGATGAATTTCGTAATGCAAGTTTTAATTGAATTGCTAATAAGTATCACACATTTTCGTTACTGAAGGTCCATATAAAAAAAAAATAGTACCATACCCCACATCATAAGGGAGGTGTTAGAGTTAGAGCAGGCGTTCAACTTTGAGATTTGGAATGCAGTTTTCAGTTAATCAGCTTACAGCCATCAAAGATGTATGTCTGGAATAACTTGTTAGTCAGCTAGTTGATCCGTCAGTCATCTTACCGAATGTCCGTATTTAACAAAACAAAATGCCATACTCCACATATTCCACCGCATAAGAGAGTATGCGAGGATTAGAACATGCGGGGAAATATGAAATGCAGTTTTCAGTTAATCAGCTTACAGCGATCATAGATTTATCTTAACGAGTGTCCGTATTCAAAAAACAAAGTGTGTACCCGACCCCATAAGGGATAAGTGGGTGTTAAAGCATGTGTGGAAATTTGGAAAGGGGTTTTCAGTTAATCAGCTTACAGTTAACCTAAATTTATCTTAACCATGGTTCGTATTTATCAAAACAAAAAACAATACGCATTTCAACGCATTCTCTAACCCCAATTTACCCCCTTTTGGGTTGGAGTATAGCACATCGCTTTGTTAAATACGGACAATTGCTAAGATAAAGCTGTGATTGCTGTAAGCTGATTAACTGAAACCTGCATTCCAAATTTCCACGCCTGCTCTAAACCCCACTTTTCCCTTATGATGTGGGGTATGGTACTGTTTTTCTTAATACGGACCTTCAGTAACATAAATATGGGATACTTATTAGCAATTTAATTAAAACTTACATTACGAAATTCATAGCCTAATGGGTGTTGTAATCCCTTCTCACTTCCATATGGAGGTGGGGTATGTGGGAGTAGCGTATTACATTTTATGAAATGCGAATGTTTCAGATCGAGAGATTCTACAATATTTTATGATCAGAAATTACCATCTCACTTAACTGATTTATAATTAATAAAATTAGATACTAGAAAAATGGTCCTCTGAATTCACATTCATTTTCCCATAAGTGAGGTTCACTTTTGAGTTTGAAACCCTTAAATGGATTTAGTTTAGGAAAATTATTTTCACAATATCAAAACGTCAGGGTTTTGTGAGCAAGTGTGGAAAATTTCATGAAAATAACTTGAAAAATTTCGTTTTTACAGATCTCTTTCTCAGTAACACGAATTAATAAACAGTATGTATAATAGAAATGTGAGGCTTAGTCTGTGAGTAATGTAGACTTGAGAAGATCGTATTTGGAAACTCGTAAAACAACAAACGAATTTTTCATCATACCTTTCTGTTTGCGTGTTTCAATATAGCTTTGCATTTTGGATGTCTTGAAAAACTTTGCATAGCTTCCTCCTTCCCTTTCGTATATATATATACGTATAATATATATATATATATATATATATATATATTACGTATGTGTATGTTTTATTAATCCGCCCCCAAGTTTTTCAAATAAAATGTTGTATTCCCCGGATATTTTATCCTGGCGCCGCCCCTGCACACAGGTGAAAGCACTGTACAACCTTTCACATCACCAATTACTCTGAAAGTGATTAGAGTAATTGGAAATGTTAGACGTTTTGAACTGTTTCGGTCACGTGGCATACGCACTGCACATTATGCACGTACGTAAATATTGCAAAACTTTTGATTCGCCTTTGTATATCTGAATTATGAATCGTAAGTTTAAAAGAAAAGCATTCTCTCATTCGTAACGAACGTGTGTGATAAAAAGCCATGCTAATATACATGTAGATCTGCCTATGCTTCTATTACCAAAATAGAATATTTTAAGTCGTAAACTTTTTAAAGACATCCAAAATGCAAAGCTATATTGAAGCACGCAAACAGAAAGGTATGATGAAAAATTCGTTTGTTGTTTTACGAGTTTCCAAATACGATCTTCTCAAGTCTACATTACTCACAGACTAAGCCTCACATTTCTATTATACATACTGTTTATTAATTCGTGTTACTGAGAAAGAGATCTGTAAAAACGAAATTTTTCAAGTTATTTTCATGAAATTTTCCACACTTGCTCACAAAACCCTGACGTTTTGATATTGTGAAAATAATTTTCCTAAACTAAATCCATTTAAGGGTTTCAAACTCAAAAGTGAACCTCACTTATGGGAAAATGAATGTGAATTCAGAGGACCATTTTTCTAGTATCTAATTTTATTAATTATAAATCAGTTAAGTGAGATGGTAATTTCTGATCATAAAATATTGTAGAATCTCTCGATCTGAAACATTCGCATTTCATAAAATGTAATACGCTACTCCCACATACCCCACCTCCATATGGAAGTGAGAAGGGATTACAACACCCATTAGGCTATGAATTTCGTAATGTAAGTTTTAATTAAATTGCTAATAAGTATCCCATATTTATGTTACTGAAGGTCCGTATTAAGAAAAACAGTACCATACCCCACATCATAAGGGAAAAGTGGGGTTTAGAGCAGGCGTGGAAATTTGGAATGCAGGTTTCAGTTAATCAGCTTACAGCAATCACAGCTTTATCTTAGCAATTGTCCGTATTTAACAAAGCGATGTGCTATACTCCAACCCAAAAGGGGGTAAATTGGGGTTAGAGAATGCGTTGAAATGCGTATTGTTTTTTGTTTTGATAAATACGAACCATGGTTAAGATAAATTTAGGTTAACTGTAAGCTGATTAACTGAAAACCCCTTTCCAAATTTCCACACATGCTTTAACACCCACTTATCCCTTATGGGGTCGGGTACACACTTTGTTTTTTGAATACGGACACTCGTTAAGATAAATCTATGATCGCTGTAAGCTGATTAACTGAAAACTGCATTTCATATTTCCCCGCATGTTCTAATCCTCGCATACTCTCTTATGCGGTGGAATATGTGGAGTATGGCATTTTGTTTTGTTAAATACGGACATTCGGTAAGATGACTGACGGATCAACTAGCTGACTAACAAGTTATTCCAGACATACATCTTTGATGGCTGTAAGCTGATTAACTGAAAACTGCATTCCAAATCTCAAAGTTGAACGCCTGCTCTAACTCTAACACCTCCCTTATGATGTGGGGTATGGTACTATTTTTTTTTTATATGGACCTTCAGTAACGAAAATGTGTGATACTTATTAGCAATTCAATTAAAACTTGCATTACGAAATTCATCGCCTAATGGGTGTTGTAACCCCTCCTCACTTCCACATGGGGTGGGGTATATAGGGGTAGCGTATTACATTTTATGAAATGCGAATGCTTCAGATCGAGAGATTCTACAATATTTTATGAACGGAAATCACCATCTGACTTAATTTATATGTAATCAATAAAATTACAAGTAGATACTATGAAATGATTTCCCCTGAATTAACATTGCTTTTACCATAAGCGAGGTTCATTTTTGAGTTTGAATCCCCTAAATAGGGATTAATTTATTTTAGGAAAATTATTTCCACAGTGTCAAAACGTCAGGATCTGTGGACAAGTGTGGAAAATGTCATGCAAATTGCTTGAAAACGTTCGTTACATATGTACACTTTAAGGCATTAAATCTCATGGCTGTAAGGCCACGGAAAATCCGAACACCCCTAAAAGTAGTTAAGTCGAAATTAATAAATAAATTGTCAAGATCTTCCATGTGAACGAAGCATCGAAATAAATTAGAACTGACACTTCATTGATACACCGGTTGCACATCATTTAGTGAAATCAAAGTTAGTAACTGAGTCGTCTTGAAACGGTTTATACGAACGCAATCTCAACGAGCAGAAAAACAAACTTCCTCACTTCATGAAAACGGATCGTTACATAAATTTAATACAGAAAACGGAAATGTTGACGATCTGCAGCTGTCGGATAAAGTGAGTATCGCCTACGGTCACGTCAGCTGATGGAACGGGAAAGGAGACTATCAAACTGGAGACATGAGTTCTATTCTCATCACTCTTTCAGAAAATGTTTTCTTACTAGATGTTAATAGTTACATAGCATAATAACTATTAACCTACACTGTATTTATTGTGTGTTGATGGGCTACTTGTTGAATTGAAATTATTTATTGCCTTTAGGCTCACGCCATGGGATACTCGTCTCCATACTTTCAGAACTGAATTCTATCCACATTCGTGCGGGGAGAAGTGCACTATGTTTCTGTCTGATGATTTAACGATCCTTACCATAAAGAATGAAGTTAAACGTTAACTTGTGGTAAAAAATAAATTACTTATTTTGGTGTATCTGTCGATATATGTATAATTTCGTCGATGCCACCCGATTTGCGGCACAATTTGTACATTTGCAGAACCTCGTGCTGCATCAATATTGTCAGAACTCTTCCAGAAAATATAACTTCAATGTTTCGCAATGTCCATTTGCCATACCTACCCCCATGTCCATTTTCCCCAAACCTACGTTATACAAGGTTGTTAATAAAAAATAATATTAGAAAAGTTATAGTAAACAGCAGTTCAGTAATGCTTACTTTCCGAGAAAACTATCTTGAATTTCGAAAGACTAGTATTTAAATCTAGTTGGATGGTAGAGTATTTTTTTAGCGCCCTTTTCCTCAAAAAATGTAATATTTTAATTTGATTTTGTCATTCTTTAACGCAGGCTAGTGCCTCAACTAAAGCAGGCAGAGAGAATGACTAAGTTCAGAATTACGTTCAGAAACCTTGATTTAGCTGACCGCCTTCAATTGTTATGGCTACAGTCTTCTCTTATGCTATTTCTTGTACCATGGGCTATTCCCTCAGCTTGTAACTCACGCACGCTGGCACCTAAACGAAACCATTTGAAGAGAAACTGATTTCAGATTGGAATTTACACGACCTGCATTTATTTGATCGATTTTAGTCTGATGACACCACAACCTTTCAGCATCCTATTTTTATACAGTTTTATATGTACTTCACTGAAACTAGAGTCGTTCCATTCGGATTTTCAATATTATCTTTACTTTCACTTCCAATACCCCTACCACTGCCCAAAAAGTTCTTAGTGTTTGTTCTTCAGTAAGTTGTCACCGGGTTTGCTCTAAGTATATGCTAAACTTACCTTTGATTCTTTATTCTGATTATTCTGTCTCCTTGCCTTTAAGCCCTGAAATTATATTTATATAGGAACTAGCTGTTATTGTAGAGGCCTGCGGCACGCAGATAGAAATTTAATGAAAATCATGGTTTTACTACTACTACTACTTAATAATAATAATAATGTAAGGGGCGATAATAAGGCCCATCTTTAAAAAAAAAGTATTTCCTTCTGTTTGCCTAATAACGATAGAAGAAAAAAACTTTAAATAAAATTGTTCTTTGATAAGTGCTCTACGCAACTAATCCAGTGTAATAACCATAATGTTGTCAGAACATATAAATTAAACAAAGTTTGTAAGTGGGCCTTAATATCTGCAGCAGCAGGTAATAAGGCCCATGGTAAAGGTATACTTGAAATTAATTCCGATACAGAATAATTAGGTCAGATGAGGGGAAAACACTTTTGCCATGTAGATTACAAGTTGTAAAAAATGTTACTAAAAATGCAGGCGTATGCACGAACAAGAGTCTATGTTCTATGTTAAAATATAGCACATAGACTTTTGTTCGCGAATACGCCTCAATTGTAGATTATAAAAATTTGAAAATAATTAAAAAAATAAAATTTGTTTATTTATTTAATTTAAAGAAACTGCCTACACTAAACAGTATAAAAACTTGTGTCCTTCCATAAAGTTTAGATTTGGCTTATGAACGTTTTTAACCGAGTCTTATTTCCTGCAGCGACCATTTAGTTATTAACGGTTATCCTACAGTCGGCTCTCTGTCAAAACTTATTTCAATCACATCAATTCATTGGTGAATTAGTACACTACAAGCTACAATTAAAATCCTGATTATTGAAAAAATAGGGCGAAGAAATATTAGAAAAGGGAATAACACTTATCTTCAAACCTCTTTTGCGTCAGTTGCTACTCCCAGAATGAAAGTCAGCAGGTTTTCGTGTCTATCACTAGATAGCAATAGCATCCAAGGACTGCTACCAGAAGGGAATAATCGTTGTCAAACAAACTGATGGTAAATACGAAAATTAGCGTTTGGGCCTTATTACCGCCTCCTACCTTAATAATAATGAAAGGGATGTTTCGCTCAATGAACGTTTCTTTTAACTTGCAAATTCATTACTACTCCTGGTTGTAACCACTTTAGACAAAATTTTCTGCGTTGCTAAGTATACGAATTTTGCTTTGTCATTACACGAAAGTCGAACTGAAAGACAAGTTGTGTGTGAACTAAATGAGTCATTGCCAATACCAAACAAACGAAAATTAGTTGTATCATATTGCAATCTTTGTCGTATCACACTAAACAACTTCTTCGTTTGACTGTTCTTTCGAAGAACACAGACAACTTACTTCTTCTACAATCCTATTTGATTTTCTGGAAATCAAAATTAAAAAGAAATTTCGTTATATGGGACTGCCGGTTGATAAGAAATGCCTAATACAAAGAGTATAAAGCCAATAATATTTCCACTGCTTTTCAGTTAAAACTAAAGCTGAATACTAAATAAAAACTGTGCATACTTTCTGAAGAGACACGACTTGCTATACTATAATCGAGTGTTCACTGAAGTACTTCGTCTAAATATTTGCAGAACCCTCATAGCTTCGAGCTGATTCTTCTTACAAGCTATTCACCAGAAATCACATATCTTTTTATTTTTCTAATTTACTCAACTGGCCATAAAAATTGTAAGAGAAAGTAAAATTTTTAGAAAAACATTGTCAAGCTGCAACTTTCAAACAACATAAATACACAAACTCTAAGGAACAAGTCACACAGATTGTACTCACTTGTTCAAGTCCTGATAGGAAAGAGCTGGATGAAAGCTTCAGTGATTAACTTTCCCTGATATCTAGTCAATATCAAACTCTTATCACTGATAGTCACGTTACCTATGCGACAAAATTGTTGCATACTCCAGATAAGGCATCCCACATAAGCAGAAAAAAAATTGAAGAGAGATTAAATTATACTGTAAATTTAAAAAAAATAATGTAGTTTACGAAATTTCACGGTTGTTGGGGAAGACTTTCACTTCCTTTTGAAAATTTGTATAAATGCTTCTAATACTTCTCAAGAAACATCAATTTCACTTTCCAACTTCAATCAGTAGACACTCTCCACGAAAGCATCCTTGTTATTTCCTTGTGAAGCCAGGCATCAATTTTCTTGACATAATTCTTCTTTCGTTAAAGCTCGAGTTATTCAAGCGTTACCACATTGTTTGCCACACTGATATTCCACAATATCTGCCACAATTCGAACTTTAAACAAGTGAAACACTACAACGTAATTAATGTCCATAAAGTTACCTGAACAACATAACAATAGGAACAAGATTTGTGTTGGATTACAGTTCAGAAAACTATTTCCTAAATTATTCCCTCTCTTCCCCTTCAGTGTATTACGGAGATTCTCATTAATTTACAGTTCAGTGTGCATCTTCCCATGTAGGCAAAAAGAGCATCATTCTGTGCAGTTTATTTATGTTCAATTTATATAATGCCATCTTCATGATCAAATTTTCATAATATCTTACTGGATATGCACAGTGAATGAAACCACCAGGAATAGAAAGCAATCAAAATAGTTATATGAGGTCTGCAATCAAAATAATTGCATAAAGTCCTGTAGAAAATTGTTTTCTAAATACTATGACGGTTTCAATTATATAATTTATGAAATAATGCAATTGATCCATCAACACTTAGAACATAATTAAAAAAAAAATACAACACTAGGTACAGTTCAGATCTTTCCACCCACCTTGTCAGCCCTGCAATCTGCTCCACTCTCATGCATCGATTCAATATAATACATTGTATAATATATTCCAAGCAATTTCTCATTTCTTGGCATAAAACTACACACTCTTTTCAAATCTAAAATGCATTAGTAAGGTGTAAAAATGTAAGAGCCTATTGCATACATTTCAAATGAAGTATAGTTGAAGTACAAGAACACTTCGATATATTGCAATCAAATACGTATAACGTTTTATCCAATATACAGGGTGATTCAAAAAGATTACACGTATTTCAAATAGGTAAATTGTAAAAGAAAAAAAAGAAATAGTACAACTCTTATTTTTTACACGTACTTACGAATATCGAAAGTTTATCTACAGATGTTCAATATGTCCTCCACCAGCGGCACGGGCTGCGTTGGAAAGCACCTTGGGTTCTCGCGACAATTTCTTCGGACATACGCGGCCTTCAAGGACTCTTGTGTTTACATAAAAAAAAAACGTACTAGTATCTATGAACTGTTTATACCACTAGCGAATGCGGAAGATAGATTTGGTACTTCAAATGGAAACGTCCTTGCACTGTAATGATTGAATTACACTTCGCAAACTCAAGGACACAAACACAAAATGTCTTCTGCTGCTGAGCCGCCATTTTCCCTCGTAGTGGGATCCTGAAGACGAAAAGCGGATTACAAGTGATCTAGCAGCCACTGGTTGAAACTAGACAACGTTATCTTCCGACAGAGAGCTTCGTGCTGTTCAGTGATAAGTAATTTCGACAGCATACTGGTTTGAAATATGTATATTTGTTTTGAATCACCCTGTGTAGCATGTTTTATCCAATACGTACAATTTCAATATCCTATAATATTAGTCCCACAGGTTTGTATTTCCTGTGTTATCGACTTATCGGCTGCACATTAGTATGTTTAAGTCTCGTCAAGTGAAGGAAACTGAATAGTGGTTAAGCATGAAAACAAGCTTACAGTTTATATTGGTCGATATCCTGTATCCTGATTTACATATGCCTCAAAATGTCAGCGGAAGTAGAGAGATCCTTTTCTACGAGCATTTTGAAATTGTTTCTTCAATATGAATCTATTTAAGACCTTTTGGTGTATTTGGCTCACGCAAATGTTTGAGTTAGGTAGAAGATGGGGAAGGTATCGCCCAGGGCCTTTTCTTAAGGTACCATCCCAGCATTCGCCTCATGAGACTGAGATAAGATGTTTCTTGAGAAAGACAACCCCTATCAATGGTAATTGACAATTCGCAATTAAGGCAACCAACAACATTTGCTAATGATCTAATAAGTTGTGTAATATATTGTTACTACCTTTTTTCACAAGATAACCTTCTGTACAGTAAATGTTGAAATTAACATACAAAAATTTACAGCCGCTGTGACCGACACAGGACTCTATATATACAAAGAATTGGCAGTGACGATGGTGTACTAGACAGCATATCCAACAAGCAACTGGGTACGGGGTTGTCAATTTTTCTGTGTTAATGTAAGTGAATTATACGGTTCGCTATTAATAATACACTGATATACAATAGAATCATAATTATTTTTAACGATTTCTCCCGACGAGAAGAAGTTTCACTACAATCCCATGTAGATTTGAAGTAAAGATTTTCAAAATTTTCTCAGAGAATCCAAATCTGACTTTGTACCCCGTTTGTTAATTCCATATTTATATAATTTTATTGCAAACTTGAATTTGAGTGTTCAAATTTTGAAGATTTTGTCACAAATATAATTTACTGTTATAAGTAAGCCTATCTAAACGATTTTGGTCGGTGTCTATTCTTTCGTGTAAACAGTATTGTCGTGAGTGTAGTAGGCCTAAGAGTGTACAAACATAAAATACACGACGTTCATGACATTCACCTTTGAAAGTGTGGGAACGAATTAACAAGACGATTGTCAATTATAATCCATGCGTATGCAACTATGCATGTTATAAATCACGATGACTGAAAAATTATGTAAGATGTCAGTTTAAGGAAAGTTACATTTTTGACTTGAGAAAAAAATATACATAATTTACTTGAAGAGGCTCACGCATCTTGTAGCATTGTTTAAGCTAATAACGGTACTTACGAAAATTAATATTACAAAATCCTGGGTCTCTTAGTTGACTTATAATAAAAAGAGAAATAATAAATTTCTTCCCGGATGTAAAAACAAATATATTTCATTGCACGGAAGATTTCTCTCTCTTTTTATTTCCAAAATTATTTTTTCGTCCATTACCTTGCTAACAGGAGTTTTCTCTTGTCTTGGGAATGTCTTTGTCACGAAAGAGTTGTCCCGATCCTTCGTTTCTAAAAAGATGTTAAGTTACGAATCTTCCATAAACATAAAGCTTCGCTCTTCATCCGATTGGTTGCATAGGTTTAAAAAGGTTTTGCGTGGCTTCTGTGTGGTTTATGAATTTACTCTTTTAAACACAAAGTACTATTTGCAGACAACTTGCCATTTTCTCCTTATGTTAAAGTTGTTCCATTGCAATGTTAACGCTGTAACAAGTTTTCTATGCATATAAAGTTACAAACAACATGAAACTACCTACTTCCTTTCACAGATGGTTATTGCTTTCCATGTACTCTTCTTTCTGCTGACTGCACAGCAGGAAGAAAAAAAATATTGCTTCACTGATGATCTTTCTCTTACATATAAGTTAGTTCTAATACATGGTGATAGCAACGGGTTTACTTCCTGTTATACCTTTGGATATTCTTCATAAACAGGATCAATCACTTATGATTGACACACTGTTTAAAAATTACCGAACTTAGTTAACATAAAAAGCATATCTGCTGGTAGAAGACACGTTCTAAACACAAATTTCCGGAAATAATTTATACTGCACTTAACGAATAATGCCCTATAATTTGAAGAATGCTTTCATATATGAGAGACAGATTTAGTAAATACTTTCTACGATGGTATTTCTTTCCCACTACGTAATTATATTGCATATACTTTCTACCTTATCAATAATGTTAGTGTTTTCTTATTTAACGTTTGAAACTATTGACTTATCTATACATCTATTTAGCCTCTTTCGTGTGACCTAGTCGGTAGCACCCTCACCTTTAGTGCGAGCGGTCTCGGGTTTGATTCCCGATGGGACTCAAAATTTCGGTGTTGACCCAGCTATTTAAATAAAGAAGTCAAATACACGCCCATTAGAAATCGGTGCACTGACCGTTCATAGGAGCAAAATGACGAATTTGTCGTCTTTCAGATTCTCAGTAACCGTCTATTGAGCGTAATACAGACATCTGACAGGCCAAGGTTCTTACGGGCCTGTAGTGCCGCGCAACTTGGTTTAGTTTTTCAGTTCAACGGGTATTTAATTACTCATTTACTTCCTTAACCTGTAAAAAAAAGTCTTTAGTTCGTCTTTAGTTTCTGAATATATATATAAACAATTTTCATTATTTCTTTCAGATATGGGTACTATCAATTTATTATCCATTTAAATGAAATAAAATAATAGCCTAGTTGTAACAGTAGTGTAAATAGGAATGAAAATCATATCCTTGGCAGTTACGCAACCAAACACAACTATCTTTTTAAAAAGAATATATTTAGGAACTTTTTACATTCGTTTCTTTAACTCACGATGGTTCGTAGTGTCCTCAAATCATCCAACATTAATTTAAAACTCATTTCCCGACGTCATACAATGATGAAATTTTGCACAGCGACGTAAGTCGGGTCACGCAATACAAAATTCCATTGTTTTTAAGGGCGCTTTTACATACGCGCGAGAGCGGGCCGAGGCGGACAACACTCGCGTGGTTTAGAAATACATTGCGAGCAATTGGGCTTCCCACATCAGCGCGAGAGCGAGCAAAAGAGAGAGAATAGTGTTGTCAGGAAACACCACGAAGATAGGCTGTATTTTCATCAATTAAAACAGGCCGGTAGCTAGAATTATTTCATTAAAAGCTAATCTTCTTGTTGGATCATAATAATGTTGATATGAATGTTCATAGAGTTTTAAACAAGAAGTTATTTCTTTGTTACGAAAATGTATTGTCATTTAAAAGAAAAATTAATGATATACATTTTTAATGTAATTGTAGTAGTTTCACGTCGAAAATTTGAAAGTGAATCATATTCCCGTTTCTCATATATTTACGAAATTAATAAACAACTATTTGTTCTGATTTTTGTACAAGCAGAAAACATTACACAGTATAAATAAACTAAAGTAGGTCGGAGTAGTAAATAGGGAACATACTTCGAATCACGTCAGGGACTTTCTTCGAATTCCGTCAGGGACTTTGTACAAGATGTCACTACAGAGACAGGGACCCCCAGGTTCGTCACTCCCTTAGTATTTGTCGACTCCAAACCCTCT
>JAGDQP010016092.1:18362-41256 GCA_022664845.1 Lepisma saccharinum | reverse complement strand
ACAAAAAGCAAAAACTAATCCCTGCATAGAATTGTCCTCTCAAAAGGTTCTCCATGTACCTGCTTTTGTTCGCATCATCCATCCCCTTTTCTTTTCTTTTCCTTTGAACGGACTCAAGAGCTTTGACTTATTCGTTTGCTCTTTAAAGCTCTCTCTCTCTCTCAAACATAAAAGGAAAAAAATCTTAATACAAACCATATGTTCCCCCAAAAGCCAAAAGTTGAAGTGAAACATGCTTTCTTGTGGGAGGATATCCCTCTCTGTCTTATTCTCTCTGCTAAGAGGAAAGGTAAAATACGTCTTCTTTATCTCATAGAAAAGGATAAATTGACAAGGACAATATGTTAAATTACCATAGCAATAAAAGAATATGAATGTACGTTTGTTGTTAAGCAAATTGCAAGTAAACAATAAGTAAGACCTGTAACTGGAAACAAAACAAAAAGAGAGAACAGAGGAGAGTGGGGTAAGAACATTAAACATATCAGAACATCTCCAATACGTAAAATAAAAGTGATCATTGCTAAAACAGTAACATTTAAATGTCTTCGCTCTGAAAAGCGGGGTTGCAAATGTCACCACGAATGAATAATCGTAGCATGCCGACTTGCAACAAGATGCAGTGTGATACACTAACATGTACTGACTAATATAACGTCACACATAAGCTACAATGCTAAATTCGTATATTGACAAACATTATGAATTGCAAATCACAAGGTATCTACACATCATATACACAATTATTACATCCATTCATCACGCCCTTAATGGACAAATACAATAGGTGAACAGCACACAAATAAAGGGCCAAGTACATATAAGATGAAAATTAGTTAAATATATGTTTAAATTGCTAATAAAATGGCATAGGACTGTAGATTAAACCAAAAAGGGGGAAAAGAAGGTAAACATAGCGTAATAACGCAAGTAACGCATGAGCGCAGGTATGAAAAAATACCCTAAGGTGCCTAGTAGTTTCTTCTCTCCATTTAGCGACTATAGGAAAAACAACCCAAAGCCGACTACCCTGCCAGAGGTTCGCCAATGGTTCCCTCGCAGTTTCACCAGACGAATGCCGATATACTACCTTAAATAAGGCTCTTGCCGCTACCTTCCCTCTCCTTTTTACGTATTAAACTCTCTAGTTATCTACTATCCTTTGACCATTGTAAAGCGTAGATTGAACTCACGAAATATTTTGGGATAGCACTAACCGAAAGCTATAGCGAAGAAATACATTTATGTATCGCACGGACCTCTATCTGAAAGCGATACTGGACTGAACAATGCAATGAAAAATTTAGTGAATGTATAAAGTCAGGGAGCGGGGTGACAGTTAATCATGTTTGTCCACTTCCAGTATAAAACAACATGGACCAAATTTTCCACATTCAACTTTTTCGCTTATCATTGTATGGCCCATTTTTTTAATATATATCTTATTTTTTCCAAATAAAACCAGTAAAATGTAAATATAATTTACAGTATATACTATTATAGACACAGTCCGGTACGTGCATAAAAGAAATAAGAATGGACTGTACAACGGTAACAAACATTGGCTCAATGTTACTGAGAGCTCGATGGAAACAACTAAGGAAGCTACAACTTCATCGATATCATTTTCTAATATAATTTTGATTATATTGTATTCTTTTTTACGCTTCTGAACAGGGCCACAAACCGAACTTTACTTTCATTCCTCACGCAATCCAATCGTTCAAAATCGTTTACGTTACTTCGTTCCTATATTGTACATCCTTGCACATAAAAACAAAATATGAATTGAGAATTGGTTTTCTTGGAAGGTTTGGTATTATGAACAAACAAGTACTCAGATTTTAATGCATAAAAATTTTTATTGCAGTGTTTTCTATATCATTTTATGATAAAAATAATACAAAATAATATTATGATCTTGTGTTTATGTACAAAGTTTGTCTACACTCCTAAAATCATTCTTTCGCTTTATTTTACAAAAAAACCTAACACACCTCAGATCTCTTAAAATACATCACTCATCCATCACAAACGCAGTTTAACACTCATAGCTCATTTTAACATAAATATGGCACGCATCATTAATTAAACACTCGAGGAAAAGTGACTAGCTGGGTTGCACAGTTTGCTACAATTACAAACTGGAAGACAGCCATTTAAGTCAAATCAATATCAACATTCATTATGATATAATAACAAACGTTATATCATATTCATGCTTAAGTTACTGGAATTTTATTAGAACAGTCTTAAGATTAGCTATATATTTTTTAACATGTATACAATAAAAAACACTAACTCGTCAAGTTTCTCTAAAACATACATAAAAGATGAACATGGAATGCATAAATACAATATACTGCTAAGTAATGTTTATTACCTTAAAGCATCAATGATATAAAAAAAATATAACTCCAAAATAACAGGAGAATATTACACTCACCCCCATTCAGAATATATCACAAGTAAAATCCTTTCATATTTACAATTTAAATTATTTGAGCAGCATACTAAAAACTTCTCTCATCCACTTAGTCACCATGTACATTTATAAATGAAGGTATGTTATTTACAATAAGTGATTATTTTTTCTTTTGTACTAAAATTCAGTGTTTCTTTTTTCGTTTTCACAAGTACAAGCCACGTATCCATACCAAATATACATATTCCTTTATTTAACTGATTTTCTTCTGTTTCTCTGCACATTTTTGTCATGAAGAATAACCTTCGAGGCCACAAAACCGAGCAAAAGCAACATGGACAGCATGAATACCAGTCCAGGAGGTTTAGAACCAAGTGCTAGTCCAACAACACATCCAAGTAATTCCGTTGACAGCAACAGAAATCCAAGACCTACACAAATCGTAAAATATACTGTCTGCAGGAACTTCCAGGCAGATATAACTAGACTGCAGCAACGGCTTACGGATTCTTTCACGGTCTCATGTGATGAGTTGAGCAAATAATGTACATTGCTCACCAGGTCTACCTGACTCCAGTTGTAAATGGGGAACTGCCTCATCCTATGAAGTGAAAGACTCTTTCGGAATTTTCCATTGGTATTGCGATATCGGAGGCTTGGTTCTGAAATCCCGCGTTTCTCGTTGCAAGATCCTGAAAGAAAAATAGAAAATATGGAACGATTAGAACTCATGACGATGAAAACCAAACTCAAAGTAGCAATTCAAGGTTATGGTACAACTGCCATTAATAGTTTTAGATAGATACTGTTATGTGGAAAAGGCGGGCAACAAAGAAAGAGTAAAGAAGGCTACTGTTTTATTACAGTAATAATAATAATAATAATAATAATAATAATAATAATAATAATAATAATAATAATATCTTGCAACTGTTTTGAATGTTTGACACAGATCAATACATTTTCTAACATGGGAACGAAGTTTTATTAAGATCATCCCTTTAGTGCTGAGGGAAGGAGGTTTGGATATGACGTAAGACAATTTTTTTGACGAACCTGTCTGAATCCGATTTACGAATAATACCAGATGATGTGATAGCGGGTTTTGATTCATTTGAACGCTTGAAGAAAGCTGATACTGAGTTGGATATTTCTGCGTTCGTAATGCTTTCTTTAACACTAGTTTGAAAATTTCTTTTTGTTGTGTAAATGCATGTAACATTGCATTCACAGGTGATTTCATATGCTCTTGAAAATGCTAAGTGGTAAGAAAAATAACTTCTAAACCAGTAAATGACTCATAGTTTTAGCCAAGAATAAGACTGGTGAAATATTGTACTTGGAATAGACGTTTGAAATTGTGACTTTTTGATAAATATGTGTCCTTATCTATCCTTCTTATTTTTATCCACGTAACAGGGATTCGGACCCGTAACCTCATGCACAGTGGTTCATACTTCCTAATTCAAGATACTACACTTGAGAGACTGAACACCGAAATTCAGTCCTCACTGGGGATCGAACTAGGGACCGATAGTATAGAAAGTGAGGAAACTACGTGGCTAAGTAGATCACAAACAGTCGATAAGATTTTTTTTTTGCTTATTAGGATTTGAAATTTTGTAATTATTTATTGTTATTATTCACACAAAAATAAATACACTAAAGTGAAAAGCCAACTTAGGTGTATCAACTAAAATTACTAAAACTAAAAAAAAAGGACAATCTTTTATACCAGATAAGGAGTGACATTTTGCGAGACATAAACCCAGAGTTGAAAGGATTATGGGCAAATTTACAAAACGAGTTTACAATCTGTTTAACCTGGCCACAGCGTACTTTGATGTGGCGAAACGATTTTGTAAAATTACTAAATAAAATAAAAGCGTTCAACAGAACGCATTCGCCCAAATAAATTGTAATACATAGCACGGACAGGTCCGTTTCTATATATGTAGGAGAGATTACCTGAACCAGCGAAATATTAAGAGGTCTCCAAGTTTAAACAATGAACTGTAAAATTGGCGAATTAATAAAAAAATACACATACTCTTAATTTTTTAAACGAATTCTGTGGAGTACTCTAAGGCTCCTTTTATGCACCAACGTTATACGCGCGTAAGGCTAGTTTTCGCGATTATTTACATGAACATTGAACTTGTTTTGTTTTTTTGTCGCCGGAGAAGCTGGGAGAAACAAGAAAGAAGAAAATGAAAAGAATAATAATATGGAAGATTATGTTGCCAGTGCAGTTTAAGTATGCGACAGAAGGTTTCTGAGCACCTGGACTCCGAAACGCTTGGCAACACTAATTTGTTCGGTTGAAAAGTATCAATGTCTTGTAAACATCGCTTCTCGCGTTCTCTAAAATACAAACGCGATCTAGCGTACGCGACAGTAGATTTACATCAACGTAGCTGCATAAATGAACTCATTTGGGCCCATTGTTTTAGAGGACGCTTTGATTGCGCTTCTCTCATTGACGCGCGTAGAACGTTGGAGCATAAAAGGATTATTAGATTTTCGGAGGGCCACCTAGTGTATTTGTGCGTCAAGAGTATGGCGCTGTCCTTGCTATTGTAATAGTCTTATTATGATAAATGCATTCTATTTTACTATTTTGCTAGATAATTCTGCACAACAACGCTTCAAACTAATAAATATTACGAAGAGACTGAACTAAACTGGAAAGTTTCGTAAGTAAAACCCATGACTCACAAATATTACGAAGAAAACAAAATGACGTGGAAAGTGGCGAGGCCAGCCCACGACGAGTCACAGAAAATAGACATAGCCTTCGAAATTCTTCAAAATAAACATTTCCTCTACTGCCCAAATCTCTTCCCATGAACATAATGCAACAATCCATCCATTTATAAGTTACAACTAATTTCTTGATATGGAGGGAACCCCAACTGATACGGACAAGGAGAACACCCAAAAGAAAATGCGTGTTGTTCGATTTAAGTACAACGAGTTCAATTTTTAATGCAAATGACCTTATTTACAACTTATCAGTATTACTACATCTGAAATTATTTCAATCAAGGGGAAGGGCAAACCAATCATATTCAGCAGGTTACTTGTAATAAGTTAAGTAGGAGACGGACATTGAATTTTCTTTAATGGGTTAATAATATTCTGCCTAACCTTGTAACGTTTGAGGGATTATGACCATCGCCGATGACTCTTCCATGCATACGGATGAGAACGGTAGCAGCCAGGGCCTTAGTTGAGGCATCATCTCGGCATTCGCCTGGTGAAACTAAGGGAAGCCCTGTAAAACTTCGGTCAGGATGGTCGGCCGCGGGTCCGAACCCACGTTACTCTCCACTGTCGAATCGAAGTTCGTAACGTTACCGACTAGATCACGGGGGATAGGTAGATGGAGTATATCGTGAATTTATGAACAGAACATATCCAAGTGATCTATATTGCCTGAGTTTGAATTAAAACAAGTACTTTCTGATTTACTGACAATTATTTTAGATATATATTCTTCCGCATTTTATGTAGGTCTAAGTGGTAATGCCTACAACGATTCTTGTTTTCTCTGGAGACAGATGACCTGAATGCTTCTGAGCAAGGTGGTTTGCCATTGAATTTCATTGGATGGTGAAGATCCCCAATGATAACCCCCCAACCCCACCCAAAAATAAAACGAAAAAGTTTCGAAACATGATCCCCATCAAAAATAAAACAGAACTCCTTGATTTCAAGCTAGGAACTAAATCGCTAAACCCATCCACAGGGCCATCAATTCTTATGACCCTTTTACCTCCCTAATACTTGAATTTAGCTAATTTGTTGTTTTTTGTGTTAAGTTCGTTCATTCCATAAGATTTAGCAACTTATTAAGTTCATAATACAAATTTCTAAGAATAAAAAAACCTCACAAACTTGCAATAACAGATCACGTCATATCCGTTTGATTATCAACAAGCTGGCACAAAATATGTCTTTGCTCTACAGAATAGAAAAGCGAAAACCAAATAAGCTTACCTTGCGGTAAGAAAGGCCAAGCTTCTTTGCTGACTTGTCTAGACCTTTGATGATGAACGACTTGAACTTCTGTCACACACGTTTCACTCATTTCGTCGCCGTTCTAAAAGAGAGAGAGAAAAAAAACTCACTTTAAATATAAGTACTTATACGATAAGAATATTCAACATATCACATATACGCAAAATTATGAAATATACACTCATATAAAAATATAGATAAAGCGTGTGAAAGAAATTATAACTTCGATTCTAAAGTGGCTAACAAAATGTCACACGTTTACTGTTTGATACACGAAACTTCTAATACATGATTCTGCGCTAGGTTTTATTTATTATTTGTAGTCTTCAAAATGTGGATATGGAGAAAAAAAAATATAGTTGACAAAAGAAACGCAATGAGAGAGTGTTGATGAAGAGTGCGCGAGAGACGAAAAACACTGAAGGGAAAAGGAAACCGGTTGGGACATTGGTTGTCTGGAGATTGTATACGAAGGGATGCAATTTAAGATATGTTTGAGGGGGAGGAAAGAAGAAGACTCCTTTAACAGTATCAAAGATTAATTGTATGCTAATGCTAAGACAAAACAGATGGAGGAAAGTCGGGATGAATGGACAGGATTTAACATAACTTGAAGGACCTGCCGCTTTTGGCAGAACATAGGCCCCTTCTACACGAGCGAGGAAAACGCGGCAGCTTTACCCCAAGTAAAACAGCGCCTTCTAAAAAAAAAAACATGCTTTTTAATGCACATGTCAAACCGCGCGGTGGAACGCGGAGATATGATACATTTAAAAGCATGGGTTTTGTTAGAAGGCGTGGCTGCTCGCGGTAAATTCACCGCTCGTGTAGTAGGGACCTTAAAGATGAGATTCTTACAAGCCAAAGTGGCAAATGGCAATCTGTAAGTCTAAGAAAGTTTCAAAAGACGGAAATCACGCTACCGCGGAGCAAACCTGGTAGCCTATCTCTACGTGCTTATTCAACGTCCTGAGCTGTTTGTTGTGCTGTTACTGAGAAAAATAGGCCTACAGTATGTAATGTTCTCAGTACCATGAAAATAATTAGATATTAGATCCTAAATACCCATGTCTTCTATAAGCTACCTATATAAGCATTATTCATATTTTTACTTCTATCTTATTAGTATATACATATGAGTAACTCTTACTTTATCACGAAGTGAAATTGGAATTCAGCGGCCCTGGCCTTGATTCAATGTATATCATGGCATTTGCGTAGTGTGGATCGCTATGCGTCCGAATTAAGAGGAAAGCATGCTTCAAGTCATTCCACTCGGTATTGTCAAGGACGACTGATATATTATCACATGTCAAATTGAAACAAAATCTCATACAGTATTTGTCGCCTATTAAAACTTATTCCAGGTTTGGTAAAAAATAGTCCTGTACTATGATCTCAGCGATATCGACTGAGCTCCTGGATTGCTCTTCTATTATTATTATGGCTTGTTCAAGTATTACGTATTCATTCAAGGGGCAGGAGGTTTAAGCTTTGCTTATTTTATTTGACAATGGACAGGGGGTCAGAGCAATGCTTCCGTAAGATTCGCTTATGAACAGGGAAGATTTAAATAGTTTTTTGGATTACGAAGTAACGATAATAAATTTGACACATCTTACGTAAGCAAAGGGGAGGCGTCTAAAATAACAAGTATGCTTACGCAATAGTTGAAGTACACACTTTATTTTGTGTACTTGGAACAAAAGAATCTACGGAATATGGGGAAGGCTCAATATTAAAATTAAACTTTGAGAACTAAAACGCATTCTTTAAACTCTAGTCGCATCTAAATACATTCGTATGTTACTAAAATAAGTACACTGCAACTGCAGAAGACAAATTAATATGTAGTAACCGCTGAAGTTCACACAACGTAAGGGTACATGTGGCAATCATGGCTTGCGACTATGCCCGTCGTCACGTACACAATTGACTTTGGTCTGTCTAGGCTGGAAGATCCCTGAAAGACTCATTAATTCCCATCAGCAGCAATAGCAAGCTGCTATCACGTGCAAAGGATAAACTAGAACTTTCCACCCCGGCTTCCTTTTTTTTTCTTCCACTTTAGTTTGACAGCTTTTAAACTATGTTTATCAGCACACGTTTTTGTAGAAAGATCAGAGGACTAATTCTCTTTGCAAAGGCATTATTTTTGTGTGTGTTAACATTTTTTTAATTTTTCGTGCTACTTTGGAAAATAACTTTTTTTTTTTTTTTACTATTACGGGGTCTCTGTCAACATTTTGTGATCAATGAATTAGTTAAAATGTTAGTTGAGGTTTTCGAAACACATATGCAGAAAAAAAAATCGCAATGGGACTGCCTCTGACCAAGTTTTCAAGCATTATGAAAGTTTTCTCGGTGCGAGCCAAAGATGTCTAAGGGGCAAAAGTGAACAAACTTTTCTCTCATGTACAAGGGTGCTAATGAGACTTGAAAAGTTAAAAATCTAGACTGCTGTGAATGTGACGCCCATAAATGTACGGTACAATGAATCCAATCTAGTTGAATTGGATTTATGGTCTTTAGGCATCTAAGGCTCAGGCCAGGATAGGGGAAAGGATTCGTGAAGGTGTTGGCAGGGACCTTCCCGATATTTACCTGGTGTGACAGGAAAAACTAAAAAAAAAAAAAAAACCTCAGTCAGGGAATACAAGCTAGTGTCTGAGCGTTCGTAAACTCCTCTGCTAATGCCGGGATACTTAGAATACCACCATGAAACACATGTTTCTCATTTTTTTGTTCCTAGTTCTGCTCGCCGACGAGCATCATCCTTCCGAATTGTGTCTTACATGCCTATTTGTCGTACCTATAGTTGGCAGTCACTAAAGTGACTATGATTAGTTCAAAAATGGAGAAAAAAAAAAGAATTAATATATTATTTTAGGGAAAGTAGCATCAATAACCTCTATTATGTCACCGGAAGCAAATCAGATAATGTCTTCATTACTTGTAATCTTATTTGCAGGACACGAAGGTGTTTAATCTGCTTGTTACGTAAAAGAAACCTTTTTCCTTTCTTAAGGAAAATAAAAGAAAAAAAGATTATGTCAGAAGACACAGTCGCTAAAACAAGTGAATTGAATATGTCTGGAAACGCCACAATATTTATTTACTTCTTGCACAACAGCCACTTATAAACGTAATAACTAAAGCCTATAAATAGATTTTTTTAAAGTAAGATAATGATTATGCCACCTATTGTGCAACTGAAGAACTAGCAAGATTTCAATTGGAGGCATAAACAGCCATTGAAGTGTTCAGTCAGTTTGATACTGATGAACACCGGTCCAAGACCCCATCCATGCCCTTAAAAAAAAAGAGCTCACCGAGTAACGTCATCCCTTAAACATGTGACGGGCTCAGTCTATACTTGTCCGTGTTGCAAAAAATGTTTAAAATCCTAGAGGATAAATTAAAATACTGCTGTATCTATGTAAACAACAGCGAATATATTATCACATATCGTCCATATAGGGCTACAAAATTTTATCTTCTGCCTGAATGCATCCAAGCACATGACCCGCGGATCTTGCAAATGATTAAGTGTATCAGATAGATTGAGCGCAAAAGGATGTAAAATCATTCGGAGCAGGCAGAAGACACGTGACCAAATAAAACCAATACAACATTGACCTTGATAATGAAACATATGTTCTCCCCTTGGTTACTAGAGGCGACCTTGCTAGAGGTCTCCGAAGATTTTCATTATTATATATAGAGTAATCTTAAAACTAGTACTTGTATTCTGGTAGATACTGGTTTTATCTTATCTGCAGAGAATTACGAAACTGTACTGTGTAACCTATTCTTGATTTGAGAACGCCATTACACATGTCAAAGTCAGCAACTATAAAACGTTCAGTAATTGAAAAAAAAAAAAGCCAATGCAGAATGAATATGGCAAACAATATCTAGGGTGTTCATCCTTGATACATCTCGACATTCGACTGGTAGAACTAAGGAAAATCTCAGCCAAGACGGTCGCCGTGAGCATGAGTAACCCGTGTCGCCCTCCGAATGTTAGTAGTACAATCTTGATAATGGTGCATCAAGTAGGCTCTGCGGGTGATGGGCAATCCAGTGATAAAAAATAAATAAATAAATAAAAATATATATTCTGGATCTTCAGTCAGTTTATTGCATAACTGGTTTGTTTCTTTTAAAGCGGTTTGCGAATTCCTAGTTTACACAAGTTGTTTTTAAGAGGCCCCAAGCTCCCACTACGTGCATCTAAAAAGAACTGGATAATTGTGGAGCAACAAAAAAATTTTTGAAAGTGGCCCCAATCATGAATTCCGTCAGGATTTTCAGTTTAGGGGGTGTAAAGTCAAAATTCGGAGGGTGTAAGTGGAGTTTTGCACGGTTTCTATCAACTTTTGAAAGTATTTTTTTTTTTAAGTTAAGGGTGCTCTCAAAGATTTTGGGGGTGACACACAGGGTCTGGCAGAATCACTGGCCCCAACACTACTTATGAATCTGTTTCAAATGAACTAACCTACAATTTGAAAAAACTTAGTTATAGATGAGAAATTTGAAAGCCTGGCGTAAGCCATCCGCCACAACAGACATTGACATTTCTCAGCTAAAATAAATTTAAAAGTTTCAAGTAGCTCATTTTATTACACATTCACAAGTATTATCATGGCCAGTTCCCAATATTTAAAAAGTAAAAATACAGGTTGGTACCGAAGCATCTTAGAAATTAGTAGTATCCAAAGGAAAGGTCACGTAAAGTTCGTTCGAGACACTAAACAAGAAAAGAATCGTTAGTATAATAATGAGTAAGTGTGTTAACTACCGTGTAAGGCCTATTAGAATGCCGGGAAAAACAAGCGTGGCTTTCTTTTGTGAAGCACTTGCGAATATGGCTAATTTATGTCTTTCTTCAAAATTCCCAGTTGGTCTTGATCGCTGTCTCTTTGCACGTGAACTTATGGTAAACACAGATACCACGTGCTCTAAATGTGCACTGTAACTTGGTTCGCCTGTACCACTGGAAGAGACAATAGTTGCACAGAACAGTTGTTCCCATTGTTCTCTGATACTGAAATGATTCACAAGGCACCGTAACACATTATCTGCCTTCGAAGCTTGTTCTTGCATGGTAGCATTAAAATTTACTTCGAGAAGGCAAACAACTTGCACACCAGTTATTAAGTTTCTTTGGCGAGCACTCTTCCTGGGATAGGAATGAAGAATATAGCGGATAGAACCTCTATGGAAGGTACCATCCCGGCTTGGGAGGACAAAGGAAAGAAACTTGTAAAGCTTAATCAAGGTGGCTAGTCTCGAAGCACGCCGCCGCCTGCCGAAATCCGAATTTCAAAGAACCACTATACTACGTGGATTGAGTGGTTACATGTGAATTGCAACCATGTACGTATCTGCGTTCTCCATAAACTATTTAATGATTGCTTCGTCTATCCGTAATCAATTTCCGAACGTGCTATCGAGAGAGGTCGTTCTCGAAACCTGGTTGGCATGAGCCAAAGTTGCCGAAATGTCTTAAATAAATTCAAACTCTGCTTGCCTCATAATCGAGAGGAACCCAGAGATTTTGCCAGACCCCTTTACACCTTCCAGTAAGCCCGACGTCTTCCTACACTCCCTTCATACGAAAATGATCTGCACGAAAAAAGACTAAGCCCCCCCCCCCCGTAAATTTCTAATTACACTCTCAATACCCCCAGTTTCCAAATCTTCGAACAATCCCTGACCCATTCTTGTTCCAGTTGTACGGGTTACGAAAATCATCAATCGAATGTCCGGATGGTAGCTTAAACCAAGACCTGAAACGCAACTCTTTCCGTATATGTTATGGCCAAAATCAAATTAATAAATTGATGTTCCGTACACTATAGATGTTGAATTTAATTTGTAAGACCTTTAGGCAACTTTGGCTCTGGCCGGATGGACGATGGGATGAATTATTGGAATGGAGAAAGTGGGAGGAAACTGGAGTACCCCGAGAAAATCCATGCACACAGTGTTTGTCCCCCACAAAGCCTACATGGCATGAGCAGGGGCAATATGTTAAAAAAGGTTATAAAGTTTCTCTCTAACAAATTCTTTTTCTCTGAAATTATTTCGTAACTGAACAATTACTTCATAAATTTCAAATGCCCATTCAAAACATATACATTATGGAAACTTTGAACTTACGTGTTTTGTCAACATTAATATATACTTAAATAGCTCTCACTCATTAAGGTTTCATGACACAGCCCCTGTGATTACGGCTGCGAACTTCGATACAGTTTTAGGGAAGGATGCAGATTAATGTGCTGTTACCGACCATCCTGACTCACGTTTTCCCCAAGTACTCTTCAATTTCACTAAGCGAATTCCCATATAGCACTTAAATTCAGGCCCTGGGCTCCTCAAACTGGCACTATCCTACTCCTTGACCATATAAAGAGTGCTCGTCAAGGCATGCCACACCTTAGGCGTGTGAGGGGCTTTGGCAACAAGTGCAGGTCAAGTACATATCCAGAAATACCTTCAGTTTCTATAAAATTAAAAGAGCCAATTTGTCATAAGATGGGCAATCGCCCATAGATCGCGGACTTCACATCACCTTGGGGAAGCACAGATGCTTCAGTCCTGCTTCCATCCATAATGACTACAGTTTTCAAAGTTTCTCTCAGTTTTACCAGGCGAATGACGGTAGTGTACGCATGCAATAACAATTGACTGCTATTTTTTTCGTTTCTGCTCCCGGAAGAATGCTCGTCGAAGGACATCATCCGTGAGTGAAGAGACTAAAACCACAGCTACCTGTTTGCCTCATAAATGTAAGTCCTAGAGTGCCAAAAATCCGATCCAGGCAAAAAATATTTAAAGATGGAAATAAATATTGTAGAACTGATCCACAGAGACTTAATTATGATAGGGAAATCCCGTGCGAAACGAATCCTCAGTCTTAGAAGATTACTCATGAGTGCGAGATCGTTCCGGTGTGACTAACTGTGTCGTTATTTACTCAATGACGAACCTAAGTCTAATGGGAGTGCACTACGAAAGTAGTAAATCAACATAATTACTTAATTTATAAAATATTTCCTACAAAAGAGACCATTTTAAAGACTACTATTCCTAGTCAAGCAAGGGACAATGTTTGCCGAGGTCAATTGAACGTTTTTACTGAAAATGAGTTTACGAAAATTTTGAAGCCAGTAACGTCAATAACATTACACTATCCATCCAATAAGAAAAGTAGAGGTCACGTCTTTTCCAAGGTTATATCCCTGCACTTACCTAGTGAGGACGTTATAATTTACATGTCTGTAGGACGTAGTCTTTTGCACCAGGAAAACCTGGTTAATTTACAAACAACACCGTAAAAATGGGAAGTAAGGAAGCGAATAATGTATGCCACACGCGTTTTAAAAATAAAAAATCCGTCGCATCGAAAGACTGAATAAACATGGGATGATGGAACTATTTTAAATGAACACAATATTCCATCGCCAAACATACGACACATGAAATTATAATCTACTTACTTTATGACTTAGGAAACTCGCAAGTTCATCGCCGTAGTAACAACAAACGTTCTCCACATGATTCTATCCTGACCAAGATCAAGCCAGTTTTCATCACAAACACCTACTTCTCAAAGATCCCTTCTAATATTATTCTTCCAACGTCTCCTCAGTCTTTCCAACGGTCTCTTTCACTCCGGCTAACAACCACGATGGAATATAATCTTAGTTTCTCCCCCATCCGAGCTACACGCTATTATAATTTCATTATTATGCGTATGTGGTAATAGGAAGTCAGGAGCCGTTATTCAAGATACGATTTCAGTGTTCTCCCTGTGTAAAAGAGATTACCGTGTAACACACACTTGACACGAAAAATTAAACAGAATACTTCATAAATTACTACGTGCCGAGAAAGTTGGTAGGATAGTACGTTAACAAAAGAACAGATTTTCCCGTATCTCCAATAACTGCGTTTGTCTAGAGACACTTCCATGTTATACACTGAGACGATAATAATGCTAATAATAAATACAATACATTAAACTTCTCATTTACTTATCTTCGCAACTACGAACAAGTAAAGAAAGTCTTAATAAACAATGGCTCAATTTCACATATAAACAGCCATGCATTCGGGCTTTATCTGTTGGTGCTTCTCCAAATAATTTTAATATTAAATTTACCATAACTTTCCTAGAAATATGGTAAATTAATTGAAATTTTGTATATACTGAGTTACACAGCGAATAGTGGTTTGACAAAATAAATAAACAAACAAACAAATAGAAACGAAAATATGGACAAAGTATTTGGAATATATTTAGTAAATATGACTCCAGGGTTGAAAGTATCTTTAATATATTTTATAAATATAATTTTTAGAGCACTAATTCGTTTTTGTTCCACATTGAATATCTTATTTCATTTTTTAAAATCAAAATTCGGACATTAATGACCAATTAACTTAAAAATTGAAAGTTTTAGATCATCTGTTTATCAATATTTTTGTATTAGTTTGTCTTTTTTGCAGAAATATTCTCTCGAGTTTTGTTCGCCGAATTTAGTTACGCTCTATACTCTACCTTCAAATGTGGTAATATTAAAGTACTGAATTATCTGTAAAGTCCTTCAATAAAAGAAATTACTTCATATCTCCCAAATACGGTTCGAACCTGTCCAATTGTAGACCAAAGTATAATATCGCTGCACAGCCACTAAACAAATATAAACACGGATAGTATATTATTTTCCCCTTCGAACAGCACTTGAAAAATCGTTCAGCGTAGTATGTTACAAGTTTACTTTGATTTATAAGTTAGTGAATTTGCATTCGGATAAATGCAACAGCAGAACACAAATCTAGGCATGTTATAGAAAAATGAAAACACGCTAAAATTTACCAGAAATGTTATCTCAAGAAAGCAAAGGCCTCTAAAAGCATGAAAAACAATGAAGAATTACAAAATAAATAAAGTATTTCTACCCATTTAAAATTATTAAGACAATAATCTTAAAGATAAGCTTTGAAGTGTAATTAAAAATATCAACTTACCCTTTGACGCTGCAAGGATTCAAATTTAGTTTCTGTGTTGTTATTCGCTTTACTGCATGCAGGTCGTACCACACTCACTCCCACGTCACGGTAATCCACTGAAGTTACGTCTCGGTTACCACTTTTAATGTACGCACGACGGTCAACTGGGGGGAGTTTCTTGCTATCTGTCACTAGAGGCGCAGCCTCTGCGCGCCGACCACTTGTCTTCTTCGCGTCGTCTGCTGGAACTTGCTCTCCTCTTCGAGCAGCAACAGCTGTGATGTATTTACTAATATGTTTACTGTTGTTGCCTCCACTTGTAGGCCTGTTGTTACTTTCTCCGGCACTGCAAACAGTTGAACCAACTCTAATGCTATCGGCAGAATCTGAATCTAAAGTATAAGTTCCTTCCAAATGGTTGTTGTATAAAGATTTGGTGTTTTCGAAATGCAGAAATGTTCCATCAAAATCGTCTCTTCTGCTCTTCTGCGTTGGCAAACCGGGAGCTGTTTTCACAGCACGACCAGATCTTATACTGACGCTAGAATCTTCGTGCTTCCGAGTTAAAGCTTGCCGCGACTTCTGAAAAAGTCAAGAGATTGGCAAATTAACAAACAGATATGTTTTAAAAAAGGAAGAAAAAGATGTTCCAATACTCAAGAGATAACGGCTATTGCTACGTGATAAGAACATGTGCTTCTATGAGCATTTCTGATGTAAATGCCGTGATCACACTTTGAACTTTTGACCCTAGTGCCCTGTGGACACCTCTAAATAATTATTTTTATTTTTGTTTCCCCAACCGCAAATGTCTAGACGAAAAGGCATTTTTTTTTACATTGTTTATTGTAAAATAGGGGCGAGGAGAATGTCTAATGGTCAAATCTCAAAGCTAAAAGTTAGTTTACGTAATTCAAAAGTTCTCTTTCCTTGAAGTGATTACAGCACGTTGGAAAATTTAATCGATGAATTTTTAAGTGCCTCTTAAAGTTGTCCTCTACAATCATCATTACGCAATCCTCGTGCCCAAATAAACTTTAAGCTTCGAATATTTATGATATGGCCGACTGAAGCCTCTTTTCTTTACCAATTGCTTGAGGTCACGTGAATGACAACATATGTCTCGGAAACGGATCAGCTTTCGAGATTTGCATCCGTAAATATACCCAACACAAAGGGATGATGATAAGGTACTTAATCTGGTGCTCACTGGTAAATTCCGGATGGATGATATTAGCACATAAGTTAAGGGATATTTCACTAAACACGATTCTTCTATATTGCATTTAATGGAGTCCAAGAGGGAAGCTATTATTATTATTCCGAAGAACAACGGTGGGCACAATTTTTCGAGGAAAAAAAGAGAAGGAAACTGCTTAGGGCAGTACATATCTAGAATTTGGTTTTGAGAGGGGTCCAAGGTATGTCTAGGCATGAAATGTATATTAAATGTATAATTACACCTGAAGTTATACTAATTTTCCATAAAACTCTTAGTTTTTTGGGGGGGAGTACGAACCCACCCTCTAAATACGTCCCTGGCTTAGGGGTTCTATAGCAGACGATATTCCCGATTTTATATGACAGCAAGAGCGAGAAAAACTTAAGTCAAGATTACGACTATCAATATTAGGATAATTCCGTATCTATTAATTGAATAATTTGTTATTCGAAATAAAATATACGCTATTCGATTATTTCAATACATTTTGGATAGCAAATAATAATAATACCAATAACGTTCACTGACTTATTCGAATATTCAATTCCCACATTGCAATTTCGACGTGACTCAAAAAACTGAATCAAGCTTACTTTGACCATTGCGGCAACGTGAATCAAGCTAAAAAGTTTAAATAACTTAGAATCAATCAGCCTAGTTTACAAGAATCAAGATTGAAATAGTCTTGACAGGACAAGAAAGAAAAATAAAACATACCGTAACCTACTTCTAAAAATAATAACGTTGCTCTACGTGAAAACCGATCAGAGGAACACCAGCACACCAATGCGATGCCGTAGTCACTAGACCACTGCACCACACGCCCTAGCTGGCTTTCCAAGCGTTGTTTGTACTTAGTTCCTCGGATCGGAAGCGACACCTGTAGTAAAAGGCTGGGGGTTGGCGAAGATTAACTTACGACGAAACAGTCCTGGCACATGATGGGAATTCATCGCACTGATACGATAGCAGAAATGCAATGAAACAAAATTCAAATAAATTTCAAGTTTCACAATCTTGCTCGTATAACTGCTTGTTCCAATAAGCTTGAATTAGGTAAGTTATAACAAATAACCCACTTACGTTGTTCCAACAAGTCTGTTTCATGCTTGTTTATTAAGTTCAACATAATATCAAGTTTTGACAAGCTCAAAGCAAGTGACTGAAAACCTTGTTGCAAGTTGGTATGCTATCTGGATTGTGGACTACCTTGTTCGATTTTTTTTTATTTGTTGAATTATACGACTATCCGTTTTTTAATATATTAGATCCTAATACACCAAATCATGCTACATTCTGTATTTGTATGCGTGAAGACTTAACGGTAAGTTATCGACCCTGGTTTTTAGTGAAGGTACCACCACGACATTGGTTTAGTTTCAGTTTTTACCATTTCTCCTTGCCACGTGGCCACAAATGCTGACGATTATTGTTATCATTACCATTAATAAGATGTTAATTTTAATTTTATGGTCAACGCGGGCAGGCACGACGAAAACCTTTCAAGCCTGAAGGATGAAGGCATCAGCGAGTACAACTTGTGAGGCAATGCGTTAGTTAAATCCATAGAAATAAATAAAATCTTAAGGAAGAAAATAAAAGATGATGTACGAAGATACAACGAAAATCTTGTAACAAATACTATTGAGGAAAGCAAGAGCCTGAAGAAATTCAAACAACAACATAATAGAGAAAAAAATAGAGCAAATAATAGCAGTTAAGAGACCTAACGGGAGTTGTCCCAGAAGTAAGGAGAGAATTATAAAAATAATTTAAAATTTCTATAGAGAATTGCACTACTCCCAATGAAGAAGTAAGAAAAGAAGAGAAATAAGAAAATGTTGTGGAAGTCCCAGACGAAATGAAAGAAGTGGATGAAGTACTTCGAGGGATGAAGAAGGGAAAGTCACCAGGAGAAGATGGACTCACAGCAGAGATGTCTAGGTGATGAGATGAAAAAGGAACTTGCCCAATTATTTTCATTGTGCCTGAGGAAAAGTACCTTCAACTTGGAATAAGGCTATTATTATTTTGTTGCAGAATAAAGGGACAAAGCATGGGTTGAGAACTACAGACTAATTAGTTTATTGTCAGTTCTGTAAAGTTGCTCACTAAACTTATTTTGAATCGTATTGAACGAGACTAATTTTAACAAGAGAAGGTAATAAGCCTGATTCCGTCGTGGATTTAGTACAATAGACCACACAAAAGTACGAATGAGTTTATAGAAAGGACTAATTAATATGAACTTCTACTGTCTCTAGGATTCATAGATTTTGATAAAGCCTTCGATTCGGTCTCCTTGGCAGCAGTGCTTGAACATGAAGCCATCAAATGAGACATATACTCAACAGCCGCATCTCAACAGAGTGAAAAATTGAAAGTTGGAAAAGAGATAAGGTAAGGAGATTCAGTTTTTCCTAAACTATTTTCTGTGATTCTAGAGTGGTCCAAAATTTAAACTGGGATGAATTTGGAATAAAAATCAATGGCAGATACTTTAATTACATATGACTCGCTGATGATATAGTCCTGTTTGCGAAAATAGTCCTCAAAATGAATTTAAGAAAAACCCAAGTAAAGTGTAATCAACATGCTAAAAAGGTTGAAGGAAAAATAAACACAGAGAAAATCGGCAAAGTTAATGAGTATGTTTACATATAGCGAATGAAATCATCAACTGCCAAGATGAGTAATGAAATAATTAAAAGTTGTAAAATGGTATGGAGGTCGTTTGAAAGACTAAATTTTATTTTCAAAAACAGGCTACCAATTTGCCTCAAGCGTAACGTCTATAAAAATGGGAGAGGCCTTAATCCAACAGCGGATAGAAAATATCTTGATATAATGATGATGTATAACCGACGTCTGAGGATTATATTGTAGTATCTCCATAGGATTTCAATAGGAAATACGACAATATAATCCTTAGATGTCGTAATGCTAAGTTCTTATTTGCGGAAAAGTTGAATACAAAGAAGTATACGTGTTTTATAAAAGGAAGGAAATAAAAGAAAACACTGGCGTAACAGGCCTATAGGCCCTGAGCCTGCCCCAACGCTATCTGTTCGTGTTTGCTGGAACTACGTCCACCTGAGTAACGGCTGTGTGGATCAGCACTGCGCGTACCAAACCAAGAACAGGCGTATCAGGGGCTTATCAGACCGAAAAGGAAGGGAATGACACATGTTAAATATAAATAATGTACTTCCTTCCTATTCCACAGACAGTGGATATTGTGGTATTATGACAATAGTTACAAAAAACATTGAAAAATGATCTAGTTGTGTTTCCGAAAGATTTATTTCATAACTCTCTCTAGCAGTTAATTACAGGATATCATGTAAACCAATTTCCTGCTAAGTGCTAAAAATAGGTTCACTTTATAAAAATATGCATTGAATATCACAGGTTCGTACTGCAGTCTTTATTTTCAGAGACGTACGCCACAACTAATATTGTTACGATGCACGCTCTGTGTATATACCTATACAAAACCAAATTGTGTAACTGACTGCAGTATTTCTCGTTGTCAGTAGGGAGCCTGCATAGCTACTAATCGAACATGAGAAAGAAACTTCCTATCTACAAGCCTACAAACTTTGTATAGCAGTATTAGTAGTGTATTCGGATAATATAGGCTTGCCAATATTACGATGGTCTCTGGCAACATTATTCGTGAAGAGTGACACTAGGGACTTAGATTAATGTGTTTTATTCTACCCACATCACTATGCCATTTTTAACTGGGCTAAAGTTTGTTCTGGAAGCATTATACTTATACGCTGAGGTGGGTAGTGGATACACACTATTGTTTAAAATATTGGTTGGATAAACCCTGCGTACCCGCGTATACCCTCCATTTCACCTTGTCTGTATGTTCTAAGAGTATTCATGATACTGTATTTAGGCAATATTGATGATAGATATGATATCGACGTTACACACTGGACACTTAGATACAACTTCGCTTGTGATTTGTTCACTGAATTGTTGTTAACGTTCTACCCGAATTGGTGAGCTTCTAAGGACGGAACTTAATTTTTGACAAAGTGGGTTCCGAACCACTCCATTCAGTAGACCCCGGCGGGAATTGAATTTATGACAACGGGGACAAAACGAGATCGATAAATTTTCAGCCACCCCGAATTCTTGTGATTTGCTGAGTCAATAGTATCCTTACTTGTCTAGATACTACGTCATTTGTGGCGGTGCCGCGTTAACTTTGAATTTTTCATATATTACATGACTATGGTACATAATAGCTTACTGTAAACGGGACCTGAGTCATTTGGTAAGAAAAACACAGTAGCTGTATTATTAAGGATACAGTAACCGTATTTGTCTCAAGTATAATCTTACGGATGCCAGCATCTCGTGTGAGTGTCGTCCTTATCGCAGAACTGAAAGGGTCGCTGGGTCATTCGGTGAAATTTTGGACCAGGTCACCGAGTCTATGCTTGAGACTCGGCCTAACCGGTGACGTAGTCCTTACCGGTCTCGACCGGCAACCCGATTTCGACCTGATTTTGCTTCTTGAAGGTGGTGATAGCAAAGGAGTCCTTCTGCATGAAGTTGTCTGCAGAATACTTTTCATTCCGGTACTAACTTCATCTGCGAAGTCTGAAAATCACTTTTAAAGTACTGGAAAATTCACATGAAAAGATAGAGCTTTATTGAACCCTGATGCAGTAGAAGCACAAGTTGTACTCTGTGTGAAGCTATAAAGTCTGGTTTGATGAGGCGTTGATTGTTGATTTGATTTGTTAAAAATAACTTACTTAAAGAAACAGGATGCTGCTGTTTTTCTCCTGTTGGTTTTCGTATCTATTTTTAGACTTCTTAGTATCTTAAATTACAGTTATCCCGTATGAATATGAGTTATACTTTCAGGGCTCTCTATAGGCTCTGCATGGTTTACATATCACAGTTTCTTGAAACAATTTAATTCAAAATATTGTACAGAAGCAAATAATGCTGGTTTACCAAGAGCCCGCACAGAAAGTTATGTGTTTAACATTTAAATTAAGTAATTTTCATATCGCTGTTCTTTTGTCAGTAATATGAGTATATAAAATGTATTAATACTTGAACTTTGAACTTGAAACGCAACACACTTCACCATTCTCGTTTATTTTTTTTATTTTTTTTTTCGTGGTGAATAGGTAGATCTCAACATGTTCAGATTCCAAAATCCAAACGTACAAATACAAGAGGACGATCAGTCGTAAACGCGTTTGGAATATTGTGCACCTTATGTCAACAGAATTCAAACGTCTCTTATTTCTGTCCTTTTTCATTCATAATTATTAATAAGTCTGTGACATTCCCTTGTTACGATTTCTAGAAAAAAAAAAAAACTACAGACTTTGTATGTATGGGTCGTTTTAGTAAACAAGAACCTTATCTCATCTTGCTACTATTAAGCTTTTGTTTGTTATTTGCTTTCAAATTACACAAAGTACTGGAAATTACCAGCGAGGACTCAAACGCGGAACTCTAGCTGCGACTCATGATCTGACACCTATGACCACTTGAGTACTGCAGTCGTTTATTGCCCTATACTGCACTGTTTACACGATTAATCATCGCCATCCAGGTTTACAATGACATTCTCTCCCATTGATAACAAATAAATCAATAGTTCCTTGAATGTATTGCAGTTCGGAGAATAGCTTTGACTGTTGGTTACGCGACCTCGCATATTTTACAAAAATGACTCGGCAAATGGAATCTGTTTGAGATTGGCGCAAACGAATTATTGTTACCTGCTCGAAAGTCGTAAAATTCATACACATTTCGCCCTACCTTTACTTCAGAGAATTTCTGGGAATCCCCTAGTTCCTTTGGGGAATCCCTTGCGCAGCCATCGCACAATTTTGGATAGAGCAGGTTGGATGTTTTAGGGGGTACCTTGTCGCCGCAGTTCTACTGTTAATGGTATTGGAAATATAAAGCTCTACATTTCATTTCCCCACGCTTTCGGCAGCCTGTGGGTCCGAAACTAAGCTGAATTCTACAAACTACAAAGACACATTTTTACCCTTATTTTGATAAGATGTTTCCATTCCTAGAGTTTTCACAATTTATTTTTGTTCACCCTGTATATATATATATATATATATATATATATATATATATATATATATATATATTTCAGAGAGAGTGTTTTTTTAAGTTTTTTAACACAGAGCTCT
>JAGDQP010016092.1:0-16264 GCA_022664845.1 Lepisma saccharinum | reverse complement strand
AATAAAAAAAATAAAATAAAAAATAAAATAAAATGAAATAAAAAATAAAAATAATAAAATAAAAAAATACGATCAGTGAACTGGGTCTTAACTCAAATACAATCCCTGTGCACTGGATTCAGATATTGTACCAGGAACTTGTTAGTCACGAGGTGCAAGTTCTTTATTTGAGCTAACCCGCCCAGTTTATCTTAATCATAATCATTTGTTTTTTTAGGAAACAAGGACAAAAATGAACTATTTAATAATGTTCCAAAGTTGAAATGGAGGCAACTTCCGATTTTTTCTGTACATCAAGTATTTCTAGTTACAGATACAATTGATTTTAAAGAGTGAAAAGTATGTGATTGGACCGGAGATCGAACCCGGGACCTTTGGGTTACCGTCCCAATGCGCAGACTGGTTTGCGCAGTGGTAGCGCATTGGGATGGTAACTCAAAGGTCCCGGGTTCGATTTCCGGTCCAGTCACATACTTTTCACTTTTTAATATTATTTAATAGTATTATTTAATATCATCGACATTTTGCTAAGCGAAGGTACTCCTACTTAGTGGACCTTGTATTATAAAGGTCCTACCCAGTGAAACTGGAAATTTAGGGGAAAACTATAGAATTGTACAATATCTTAATATTTTTATTGATTATCTCACGCGCGATGACGACGGGCCAACAGAAACTATCTACGCGGGCCGCCTATTGGAAAGGCCTGAGTTACTTACTTACTCTATGGCTTACGGAACTCCCATAGCCGCAGTAACAAACGTTCGCCATCGGGTTCTATCCTGAACAAGATCAAGCCAGTTTTCATCACAAACACCTACTTCTCGAAGATCCCGTCTAATATTATCCTTCCAACGTCGTCTCAGTCTTCCCAACGGTCTCTTTCCCGCCGACTTACCAACCACGATGGAATATAATCTTCGTTGTCCCCCCCATCCGAGTTACATGGCCTGCTCACCTTTGTCGTCGCGATTTAATTATTCTTACAATACCGGGTGAGTCGTAAAGTCTGTGAAGTTCTTCATTATGGAGTTTCCTCCATTCTCCAGTCATCCCGTCCTGAGAAGGCCTGAGTTAGATATTGTTACAGGAATCAAAATGCACTACCAAATCATACACAATAAGTAGAGCAAATGTGTCAGTGCTCTAAAACACAAAACATTTCTTTACGTCGAACTGATAGGTAATAATGTTCAACTATTGCGATGATCCCATTGTAAAGTTCAAGGCTTCAAAAGGCAGTGAGTTCGCAAATTTATAAAGCAGTGGGTACGCTCTATGGTTTGTAATGATTAGGATTCTGTCCACGGTGTACAGAGAAGACTCATTTCAACGTGTTATATAAACACTCCGAAAATAAGAGTGGGTTTGTGTCAAGAAGTATATTCAGCGACAAGAGAAACCAGAATCGAAGTCAATGAATGTCATAAGTTAATACCATGAACTTAGAACACGCTGAAAGCGGATATGCAATATTTATTGTTTACTATTATCATTCGCTGACGTGGGTTTGATTTAGCATATTTTCCTTTTCATTAATCAAGTGTTTGTTGTCTGTTAACAAATTCTTACCTCAACGAAAATTAAGTTTATTGTTTTGTTCTTTAAAAACGAACAGAACTAACACTTGATCAGTTCATTTTGAAGTAATGGAGAACAAAAAATGCAAACGTTATCTGAATTTTACCATTTCTTTCAAGCTACTATTTTTAACGTAAAACGCTCATTTTCAATGTCAACTTTTGTGCTGAAATTTTGAAAAAACATATCTAACAAATAGGTCTTCTCCTTTTATGTTGCTCACGGTTGTTTATTTATGAACAAAATGATAATTCGTACCGCACAATGTGATTTCTCTTCTAAAATTAAACATTGAAATTGGTACAACCAACACTGCCAAGGTCATGCGACGGTGAAATGTTTTGAGTGAAAGAATGGTATGGTAAGATAGAAAAGATTTTTTTTTTCTTTATGATATAACTACTTCATTTCTTTGTTATTTCACGTGATTTCGCACTGCGAATGTTGGTTATCAGATTCATCGAACAATATCTGAATATATATTTAAAAAAATGGACTTATCACAGAAGTCGTGTGATGTAGACGAAGATGAGATGCTTACTTCAACAACCAAAATTATTTTCATAAGGTATAGAGGACAGAAATTTGAGGGTATAAAATGTTTCAAACTAAACGTCAATAAATTTAAACTTTTTAAGTACAGTAGTCTACTGTAATATTAAATTACGCAGCAATCATTAATGATATTAAAGGTTAGATCACGCAAGTATCATTATCTCATTTATTTCAATAGAAAACTTGACAAATGCTATCTATTGATGTATTTCGAAAGCTTCTGATAGTAAAACTATGTATAATATTTTCAAGGGGTTTAAAGTCTCACAATTGAAAATTGCAACAGTCGAGCTTACCATTTTCGTTTAACCGCCCCCCCCCCCCTTTCCTTTAACATATCAACAAATGTGGAAACTTGAAAATTGTTAGAAAGTTAAACTCAGTTCCCTTAACCCAGGCGGTTACGTCGCGGACTTCGGACAGACAATGGATAGGTATACACGGGTTCGAACTCCGTGGCCGACAATCCTGACTGAGGTTTTCCAGGGTTTTTCTCAGTTTCTCCATGCAAATGCCAGTACTTTAAGTAGGAACTTGGCCGATACCTTACCCATCCTCTATCTACCCATTCTTGGTCTCAGTCAAAGATGTAGAGGGTCATAAATATATGCAATTAAATTGAGAAGTTAAATAGGGTGAATATGAGATTTATTGCTGCTGGTTGTAAGTGTCTGAAACATAAGACTTGAATTTTGACTGCTAGGGTAAGAAGAAAACTTATGCTTAATTCCGTACTATTGGAAAACGTCGCACTTGCAAAATTTAACAACTCTAGAGACTGTATATTAACAGTACTATATGTTCAGTATTCACAGCGTCAATAAATAACTGCTCAAAATATTTGGAAATTTAAGAACGGAGAAATTAAACAAAGATAAAAGGAAAAAAAAAAAACTTGAACCAACTGAAAGAAAAAGTTATATTTTCCCGGGCCCGTCTTTTAGTAGCTACATTGTTAAAAATTTTGGTAAAGTTCCTTGATATATCCGCTAACGTTTCTGAGAGATGTCAATATTTGCAGTTACGACAGGAATCTTGCAAAAAAAAAAAAAAAAAAAAAAAGCACCAAGTAATTTCTTTTACATTATTCGAAGGTGATTTGTGCATATGCACGGAAAGATAAAATTGTTTCTTATCGTAACCATATATGTAATGCTAATTAAGTGCTTCCTGCCTCCATCTTGATTGTTTATTTTAGCAGAAATGGGTAATATTCTTAATGAATAGATATTCCGATCCCTAATTGAAAATGCATTTCTGATACTTTCTACTGTTTCTTGTAATTGGCAGCGTGGTTCAGCTGGTAAGACGCTGACTTTGACGAGCTGTGTTCAAATCCCACTTCAGATTTCTATTTTTTTTCTTTTACTTCCCTTAGAAATTATATGACGGTTAGTTTTTATTAGTCAAGTTACTGGAAGTTACCAGGCACCTACGTCGCCTAGTTTTCTACAGGAAAGTTTCGGATTTTTTTTTTAAGTGTAACGTTCGAATCTACAGTGAGGGTGCAGGCGAGTTCTAGAGCCGCTGCTAGATATCCTGACAATGAGTTTTTTTTATCAATTTTAAAAAATGTCATGATGGTATCTTGGCCTCTACGTTTCCCAACCCTGTTCCCGGAGAGGCGATCGTCGAGAGACATCATGGCGGGCTTAGCTTAAAGTTGCCCATGCAACTTGTAAATTAAGAAAAGAGGGAAAACACCGACATTTTTAAATGGCAGAATTGCATATTGTTTTTCTCTTTAGAATATACGTATAAATCGACCAACGCGACGGTCAAAATCAAGACAAATCGAATCACATTATGAACCAGAATAGTGTCAGTCACGTAAAAATAAATTCTCGAAATGTTTTAAAATACTTTGGATTCATTTAGATCGTGGATCACTAAATTTGGACTACGACTTGAACATTAAAATTAATGATGCTATAGAATTTATAAAATAATGACAAATATCAATGCTGATAATAGACAATTGATTATTCTATACTGCTATTTAAAAGCACGTGTTAGAAGACCATGAAAAAAAATGCTTATAAGGTAACACAATCCTGTTAATACTAATATAAATGAACATATCAAAATCACTTACTTCATATTTCGTTTCCGTTACAAAAATTATACCCAGCTTTACTTTAGCTTTCAAAACATGTAGAGGATGGCAAACGCCCCCGCTTGCGCTTCCCGTGGGCATTATTAAAACTGGTCCATTTAGCAACTTTTAGGTATAATGGAAGTGACTTTGATATTTCCCTAATTTAACAGCGGAGAAAGATGGATTCAAAGTGGCTTTAGGTTAGCAAGTCTTCGTAAAAGCCTGTTCAAATACTCTTCCGATCCATCTACGCCAATGCTATTTGCCAACAATGACCACAATTTATAACAGATCGCTGGTGAAATTAACGAAAGGAACATGTTATACTGATATGCAGAGAAAGGGTTCGCGTATTTAAATCATTCAAAATAATGCTTCGGTATACACCTCCACTGTTGTGAGGTGATTAGAAAACGCCTCTGGCCGCGCAAAGTCTTTATCATGCATCATACTTCTCTGACCTAGTGCTTAATTCTTGATTCTTTGCAATAGACCCTAGGTTCTTGGCTAAATTCACAAGGAATTCTAGTGCAAGGACAGCAGGTGCTGTGGGTAAATTCTGAAAAATTGGTTGGGGGAGAATACTCCAGTAGCACATCAATATCGGTCGATATCAGTAAAGGACAATTTGTGAATTCGAATGATGTTGTTATCCAACATCGGTAAATATGGAATGTCAAACATTTTTTCTGATATCGATGTCGATCGGTAACGATATTGATCGCTGAGAGGAATTTACTATTTTAATAAACAGTATTACGTATATTTTTTACAGTAGTTTTAGAGAAAACGTGAACTTGTTTATATCCTGTCTTTATTCTATTACGCGTCTTATTTTCTCGTCTTCATTGATTGTTGAAATTGTCTGCGATCGAATTCGAACCTGCAATCTAGTCATTTGTTGTCCGTTGTTTTATCCACTCTGCCACGGATCCATCCATGAAAAATATTACGTCAATTATGTATTCCATTAACTCAGAGATAAAATGTGATGACATTGACAGTCTTTTCATTACAGAACGACTTTAAGCCGGGATCATGCAGAAGCTTTATACATGTTATTTTTGTATAACACGTGTCATTTCAGCATTACATTGTTCTGGATAAAGTACGAAAAGTGTCACATGTTTCAGGGATAGCTTTGAATGTCGAAATATCGTACTACGCCAATGTAGATCCATGTTGAGTCAGAACGGTCAAGCATAATCGGTATGCGCGTTATTGGCCGAGTATAGGGCCGTTATCGTTGTGCTGCTACGTTATATAGAGAAGGAGGAATAACTGTGTGGAGTATCATGTTTCTAGGTATATTAAAACTTGGTAAGTTATATTGAACGTCCCTCGTATAGACTATCAGACCAAAAGAATGCTTTCACACATGAAATATATCTGGTAAATTTTTAATCAATTTCCATTATTTCCTTCTTTTTTTTTTTTTTAGGAAAATAATTTAAATTAAAACATTTTTGTATAATTTAAAAAGTTATTTTCAAATGTTTACATCAGCGTTATAAAATGTGTCTAGCCTTCTGTGGAGAATCTTTTCGAATTTATTACAAGGTTCTTCCCCTTTGGATTTTGAGGGAAAATACAACATGCGTGTTCATGTATTGTTCCGATGCTCCCTATGTTTCCCACAATAATATATACAACATATGTTCCCTAGAAATAAGCTATTTTCGCTCTTTTGTTGTTGCAAATATTAAAAAAAAAAATGCTTTAGGAATATAGTTTTAGGGTATATTTTGAAATATGGTGCATATGACTCAGAAAGTATTTTCTGCTTTTCTTAACTCTCTCCTTAGTTGACATAGGATTGATTTCTAAAACACTACTGTAAATACATTTTTAAAAATGTATGAAAAATATTTGTCTGCTGTGTAGGCTGTATGAGACGTATGTTCCCATATATTCTATAGTACACCTGTTTAATCCATATCTGACTGATTAAAGGAAAAGGAAAACTATTTTTATCGAAAGTAAAAAAAGAAAGTTGAATAAGGAAAAGTATTTTAGCTTTTGTATTGCTTTCACTTCAAATATTATCCGATATATAAACGATTTCCATCCAATACTTAGAGAAAATACTTTACTAAAGTAAAAAAAAGTAGCTTCAATAAATATGTAAAAAAAAAACTTGGCAAGGATACTTGGTTTTGAAAACAGCACTACGAAATAAAAAAATAACCTAGGAGATAGGCAGCCATAATTCCCACAAACAAAAAAATGGTAGCACCGAATGAAAAGAGATTTTGTCTTCGGCTGCAACGTGTTAGTAAACAGAGAGGTCACAGAGAGACCCTCAAGATATAAATTTTAACGAAGAAATTTCAAGAGGAATCAGTATTGGGGTTTCAATCTTTTGTGCATATCCTCGAATATTATGCAACACCCCAAACTACATTAGCTGGTGGGTTGTAGAACTATCAGGCGTTTGAGGCGAAAATTTAGGAATGTCTGAGGAGAGGGACAATCGCGACGTAAGAACACTGCGTAAGTACTGGTAACTGTTAGTCGTTTATGGAAGTGGTATAAAGAGCGGTCGGAAAGCACTGGTTGCCATGTGCCTCCGTGGTCTGAGGCGTTAGGCCAGCGACTAACGCTATGGGTACGAATCTCGCCTTGGGCATGGATGTTTGTGTGTGCTTACAATTTAGTTATAAGGGTATCAGTTGAATCAGAGAAAATAAAGGAATATCAGTTGAAACAAGGAAAATAAACAGTGGTCTGATGACAAAGGCATCGGGCCAGTGTATCAGTTGACTTCGGTTCTATTCCCACTCACCGAAAGAGTTTTCCCTGTACCCAAAGTTATTCCAGTCATAGTAGACAGTTTAGTCTGCGGCCATTTTGGAATTAGGAACACAATTTCTTTTATTTCATACTCGAACTCAGATTCCTTCACAACTAGCAGATACCAATTCACAAAAATCAGACTTGCACTAAATTTGCACTACTACGACTAACCATATAAATTACAAGTAAAATGTTATGAAGCCTAAGGATGTTGTCTTTTCAACTGACCTTCAACTTATTTCTACGTAATAGAAGAACTATTTCCTGAAGTGAAACGTCAACTAAGCACAGCTCAGTCATAAGGGAAACTTCTCGCTCAACCAGCATAAATACTAGTATTAGCAAAGATCAGCATCTTCCAACAAAACTGTATTTATTGTATCATATTTGCACCTTGAATCGCATGATTTGGCATCATACGAGGGTTATTCTATAAGTTTTTAGAAGAAGATAGAAGAACAAATTATTTTAGATAGATTTTTATTTTTCAACATAATCTCCTTTTAGCTCGATACTCTTTTCCCAGCGTTTCTCCAACGTTTTAAGCCGTCCAAAACAGTAGGATTTCAGAAGGTCCTCAAAATAGGCATCTGTTTTGGCGATGACCTCCTCGTCCGACGTTATTTTATTCCGTCAAGTTTGGAAATAAAAAAAAAATATCACAGGGGCCAAATCTGGTTAATACGGTGGATGTTGTAATAATTCGAACTTTAATTGCATAATTTTCGCCATCGAAACTGCACAGGTGTGAACCTGTTTCTCCACTCCACTGAGAGCAAACGCGGCACCATCTTGCCGAGATTTTTTCACACGCAACTTTTCGTGCAAAATTGGAAATACTGTATCTTGTGATATGCCTGTGGCCTCAACTATTTCGCGCACTTTGATTAGTCGATCACTCAGAGCCATATTGTGGATTTTGTCAATAATTTCGGAAGAAGTCACTTCCACTGGACGTCCCGAACGATGTTCATCATATGTACGGCCACGTTTAAGCTCATTTACCCAATTGTAAACAGTCGCAAACACAGAATCAGATTTGCCATGAACTTCATCCAACTCGGCTTTGATCTCTTTAGGTTTCAAACCTATTAAATAGAATTGTTTAATCATCGTACGAAACTCTTTTTTCTTTTTCTATTTTTTAATATAAACAAAAGTTCGTTGCCATGAAAATGAAACCACGTGATGGATATAGCTGAAACTTTAAAACAGCAGTCTAGTGAGAGATGACGTTTACTAAGAACAAACCTCTTTCGATTCTACGAGTGCCATCTCTTGGATTTTCTAAGGATTTATTGAACGACCCTCGTATTATGGTATTTATCATCAAAAATTTTTCTAGCTTAGTTATTTTGAAATATACTTGTTTGCGATAACTGTAGACGTTTCAAGTTTGTACCTGGCAAAGGCCGATGGCAAAATGAATACGCTCATGTAACAAAGGAGGGGTAACATGAAAGGTTTCAAATCTACGAAGTTTGAATGAACTTACGATGAGAATTCGTCGATCCATTTTTCCTTTTAATCCGGCATTTTTCAATTTACCCAGGAAACTATTCCAGTTCATGAGATTGAAAACTGTATGCATCAACAGTAATGCACACAAAATATTCTGCCTACATAGAACGAAGTTTCTGATTTGTAGGCAGAAGTGACAATAACTTATCAAATGGCATCCGAATCACTATGTATGCTTAATGAACTCCTATGGGACTTGAATCCGTGATCACCCGCACAGAAAGCCAGACATCTCACAAGCAAACATACTGATGTGAAAGAAAAAAAAATTATATTTTTTTTCTTCCGGAATGATTAGAATGCTAAAATATGTGCGCATGCAAATTTTGGTCACTCGATCGCAATTACTTTGGGAGATATCGATAATACAAAAGTCAAATTCTGCCTGTGGAAAGTGATCAAAAAGTGAGGACTCTTATGTTCTCAAATCGGTGAAAGAAATGGAAGGTACTATCTGCTAAAGGGTATGTTCTTCATGGGCGCCGTCTTGAAGTCAGCAATATTGAATCTCGATTGATTTTCTTAAATAGGAATGGGCTAGTTTAATATATCATTCTCTGCAAGAATTTTACGACAAATAGATTTAAGAAGTCATTTGTTTTAGTAAATGTATTATTGTTAGATATAAAGGAATATACCACTTCTATGCGGTAATGATGCAATAGCCTGAAAACACCCATTTTGTTTTGAAATAACAGTAGAAATAAAACCAAAATGAATACAAATCCATGTCCATAGGAACAATATACCTGGGAACAATTTGTATGCATTTGGGCTTCATTTCTTCTGTTATTTCAAAACGAAATGGGTATTGCATCATTACCCACATAGAAGTGGCATATACCCTTATCTCCCACAATAATAAATTTACGGTAAAACTGACTTCACAAACGTATTGCCTGTAAAATTCAGGCCCAGTGACATATTACACGACCCCCTTCCTATTTAAGGAAATCAATCGAGATTCAGTATGGCGGCCATGAAGAACATACCCTCCAACAGTACCGGAAGAAAAAATATATAATTCTTTTCTGCCTCCTTCATTATGTTTCTTGTCAGCCAACCAAGGGTCATTTCTAATTGTGAACATTAGAATTATACTAACGCTCAATCTTCACTTCAGATCGACTTAATGGTATTCGTTCTAAACGGACACATACCTTCAAAGAACAGGAACTACTATTAGCGTGGGATGCGAACCAAGCTCGAGTTTGTATCCGAGATAGAGTACTAGTCCACGGACCAATCTGCAATGGCACTTCCCGCAAAAGCGACCTCTCCACACTACAATATCTAGATCTCCACACAATGTATCTGGATTACGGGACTTTGCTACAGGAAAAGCATTGGGAGCACAAACCTGTTTTCGATCATCTTCTTTTGTAAAGGAACTATACCTGATAGACAAGAGTATTCCTAGAACTTGAATCCAGAGCAATACAACAAGTGAACCTAGCAATGGTTCAAACTACTTTTCCGCCCAAACTTGGTAGATGCGTAGGGTACATCAAGAAACCACCATAAAGCATGTTTAAAAAGTGCTTTCGTCAATAAAGACGAGCGCAATGACCAAAAGTTTGATTCAAAAGTATAAGTACGTATAGTGTGATCTAAGTCTGTAAAACACGCGTTTATTTGTAAAATGCTTGAAATAATGGAAAACAAATACAGATGAATGGATACCGGGTCAGTACGCTATCTTTTAGAGGGTACGTTTGTCATGTCCGTCATCTTGAAGTCGGCCATCTTGAATCTTGTTAGATTTTTTAATGGGAAGGGGGTTATGCAATATATCAATCTGGGCTAGAATTTTACCAGGAATACATTGGTGAAGTAGGTTTTTCCATAAATGCATTTTTGAGAGAGATAATGAGATGTGACATTAGTGTGCGTAGTTGATTTGAAAGTCTGGAATTATTCCGTTCTTTTTGAAAGTGTGCAAGAAGTGAAAACCTAATTGCACAGGTAATGAACACTAGGTAGTTGGTTCCTAATACTCATTACATGTGCATCGGATCTTCATTTCTTCTACTGTTTGAAGAACATATTGTAGTAATTCCAAGCTTTTCAATCAATTACGCATACTCATGTAACATCTTGTTCTCTCTCTCAAAAATACATTTATGGCTAAACTGACTTCACCAATGTATTTCTGGTCAAATTCTAGCCCAGACTGACATGTTACGTGACCTCCTTTCCATGAAAAAATGGAGGAAGATTCAAAATGGTGACCATGACAAAAGTACCGTCTGAAAGATAACGAATTGACCCGGCATCCATTCATGTGTATTTATTTTCCATTATTTCAAATATTTTACAAATAAACGTGTCTTATTTTTCAGACTTAGATCACAATATAAAACACATTCTTATGAACCAAACTTTTGCCCACTGCGCCCGTCTTTATGGACGAAAGCACTTTTAATCCTGCTTCCTGGTGGTTTCCTCATGCACGCTACTCCTCTACCAAGTTTGGTCGAGAAATCAGTTTGAACCATCTTTAGGTTTACTTGTTAGAACATGTATTAATTTAAAACAATACTTACGTTTCGTTCGATTCTCAGATAATCAAAATTCTTTGCACATAGATCTTACTTACCGTGTGCATATCATCCAACTCCAATAATAGAAGAATTAATGACATTGTCATCATTCTTATTGGCATGCTCCCACTGCTGTCCAAAATTTGATTAACGGCAAGCGCTACGGCAGCTCTGTTTTCCTCTTCCATAACGATTATTTGGTATAAATCACAAGCTTAACACAAAATATGTCTCATAGCCTCCACTTGTACCGTCGTGCGTAGTCCACCTTCAAATATCACTTGTGGGAAAAATTATCCCTCGACTGTTAACGGCATACACCAGCTTTGGACAGTGTTACACCTTCAATGGTGGATAATGGAATATCCAAGTGAAAACGAAACAAAATATACATATGACTTGTTTCAGATGCGGCCCATGACTTGTAATTTTTCTGATAAAAAATGAACCTTTATCACCACAATCTACACAAGACTGCACTTACGTCAGTCATTGAAATATCTATTTTTGAAAATTTTTATCAAAGTCTTTGACATAATCTTAATGACAATCCAGTAGATCCTTGTTTACAACAAGTAGCAATTATGTTCAAGCCTAAAGGGATTATTTTTTTATTTTTAAAAAAATGGCACGTAATATATAATGATGATGAGCATATTTATAAAGTTTCATTATTATTTCCGAACCAAAAAGTATGTTTTAAACACATGTATTGTAAAACAAAATGCGTGCTTTGACGAAATAAAATCACAAAGTTCCAGGCGAAAATGTAACCAACCCTATTTTCCTGTATAAATTAAATGAAACCTTTACTTATTATATAACCTGATATTAATTATGTTATTATATTGTTACTCGTAGTTTGATATTTGACTTTTTGGTGATTCCAAAGGCGTGATTTCGATTTTATCTTCGAAGATCGGGCTAACAATGAATGGCCCTCCACATGTAAAAGCGATTTAGAAAATCTTCCTGGTTTTTCGTTCCTTTTTCAAAAGTAACATATATAGTAAATTTCATCTCTACACCTAATCAGATGATGCTGGTAAACCTTCTCATCTATTCTGAGTGTTTCCATGCTTGACATTTTATATTCTTTATTTGAGTAACATTCTTAGAATGTTATATCATGAATTCAGGACTATCCTTTTCACAATTCGGCTCTATTACAATTTAGATCGTACACGGTTCATTTGATTCAGTTTCATATCTCCTGTTCCCATTGACAATCAAGCGATTCGTTTAATTAATGTTAATTGTTCCTATCAAAGAGGTAAAGAACACTGGTTAAATCGCGGATTAATTAAATAAGATTTTAAATTAAAACATAGGCTATTTAATAAATAAATGACGGGTAGTTTAATTCGTTTAGTTTAAAATCCAATAATTAATTTATTATTTTCCTATAGTTTTAATTTATTCGTTACAGATAAACAGCTTAACCATCTTGTTTATGCAGTGCAGTTAGTGGTGCTAATTTTTTAACCTTCGAATGTGGCTATTCTATTTAAGGAAAATGAACAATTAAAGTGATGTGGTTATCAAATTTAATCATGAAATTTGGAGGACGTAAAGTTTTCTCACTTAACCAGAGGGAAATATAAAGGTTGACATAGAATTCCATTTCTAAGATTTTTCATAATGTTATCAACAAATGAAAACATGCTTCTTTCATTTTACTTCGACTATGGTCTGTTGAAAACCAATACTTCCTGTCAAAAGTGTGGTAATTCTTTCCATATAAGCAACAGTGAAGATTGCATAACAAGTATGTGGGAAAAGTATCCCCCCCTACCCTTATCAGCATGGTTCTCTTGTGTTGAATTCAGTCTCGTGGAAAAAGATCAATTCGTTATATGCGTCAGTTATTATCCTTACCTACAAGTTTAAAGGCACTTTATACAGTTGGGAACAAAAATAGTTTAACGCGTACACGATTCACTGCTTCAAGTATTGGTGATTTAAATCTGTATTCACAGATTCAAATCGCTGGGAATTGGAGCAATGAATCGTAACTCTTGAAGACCAATTATTCTGAATGAGAAATTAACCGAATAATCACACTTTAATTGGTAATTTAAATGGTGCATAAGATATTTAAAGTAATCTAATCTAACACAACGTAAAATTAATGTAATTGTAATTAATACAAAATTTAAGAAGGTTAATTTTTTTTTATTAAATCAGTGAAGACAATGAGTAAATGGCTAAAACTATTTAATACTTATGAAGTGAGTGTAGTATTAATTATCTTAGTTGATCCCATAATTAGTCATGCACAAATAGCGAATATTGGTATTGGAAGATCATGCACTGTAGGGAATTAAGCCTAGTACGGATTTCATTAAATTCAGTCGACTACTTTTTGGTAGATTTCACTTGAGGCGTCCATTTCCGAACAGGTCCTTATCCAAGCGCCATAAATGTTGGGGAAATTGACAAAAACACTTGTTATACACTTCTTATTTTTCAAAGCTAGGGCAAATGTGCAACTATGAATATCTTACGAAGTTGAAGAAGTATTAGTTTACCAATAGTTTTATCTTCTTGTAAACGGATATTGGAAAAAGTAAATGTATATATATATATATATATATATATATATATATATATATATATATAATTTTTTCTGATAATTATGATTCAGTCCTTTAATTTCTTACGATAATTAAATGATTTTGGAGACGGTTTAGAATCGCAAAATCTTACTAATGTATTAGAGAACAATTAATTAAATGAACTCAACAATGCCAATATCTCAATTTCAATTTCTTTAGACAAGGACCCGTTTGGAAATAGGCATCTCACTTATATTCAGCCACTATTAGATCTCGTAGATTGGGATGAGGGGAAAACTGCCATTTGTAGCTAATTAATCATCTTCCATGACACCGAATTTTACACTGAAAAGCCGTCTTGTTGAGAGAGAACATTCTTTACACATACTCATCAATGCAGTCGTTGCCGTTGTTTGGAAGGAATTACCACACTTTTGACAGGAAATATTAATTTCCAGTAGGCCACTATCGAAGAAATATAAAAGAAGTATACTTTCATTTGTTGATAACATAAACAATTCCAGAGTTGGAATACTATGTGAACCATTATATTCCCTTTTACTTATGTGAGAAATCTTAACTTCATCCAGAATTTTATGATTAAATTTGGTAACCGCATCACTTTAGTTCTTCATTTTTCGTTAGTTATCTAACCGTATTGAATAGTTTAGAACTCACCGGCACTAACTACATTGCAAAAACAATCCAGTTTTAGATGTTTTTATGTAACGAATTAATTAAAACAATAGTCAAATAATGACTAATTTTTGGATTTTAAACTAAACTAATTATATTAACTGTCATAATTATATTTCATTGTTGTTCCAAGATTTATACGATTCAACGATTGTTCTTTACTTGTTTCATAGCAACATTGATTGAACGAATCGCTTGAGTGTCGATAGGAACAGGAGATATAAAAATAAATCAAATGAACTATGTATTGAATCAAATGAACCGGGTACGCGTTAAATTTTAATAGAGCCTACAGGGGAATAGTGGATGAATACAAGTCACATCTATCAACAATATTCGACTGGATTTAATACGAACCGTACTACTTCCCTACAGTGTTTGGTCTTTCAATACTGATATTCGTTATTCATGCATTAGTATTATGTTATCAACTAAGTTAATACTACACTTACCGCACTTTATCAATATTAATAGTTTCATCCGGTTGGGTTTGGGCTCTTGGGTATTTTATATAAGGAGAAGAAAATTGAAAAAAGTAATAATCACATTGTCTTAACTGATTTAATATCAAAGCAACTTTTTTTTTATTTTTGCATAATTTATTATTACGTTAGTTTCTTGATAGGTTTGATTAGGTTGCGTTTAAACTTCTTGTGTATCATTTAAATTACCAATTAAAGTGTGATTATTCGCTTAACAGTATATCTTTCAGTTTTAGTTGTTTTTAACAGTTCCGATTCACTACTCCAAGTACCGGTGATTTGAATCTGACATATCGCTTGTCACAGATTCCATTCACCACTACTTATAATAGTGATTTGGAACTGTGAACCGTGTACACGTTAAACTATACTTGTTCCCTGAGTTTTTATTCCTCTTGTGTATATACAACAGTCCACGACAAGCGAGCTTTCCTTAACTACGTACACAGAATATCAATTTATGCAAGTTCATATGTTGCAAATTTATGCAAAATGTGGATCTACGCGCATTGAAACTATTTTATTTAGGATATGATGTGCAATGTTCACACTGTGAATTCATCATGACTAGTACATGCTACATCAAACTTACCCCAAAACTCTTTTCATATGCTGAAGACATTGTGAGATTTTGTATCAAATGTAGCTCTGACTGGTAATACTCAATAGTAAATAAATGGCAGTACTAAGTGAATTGCGAAGTAATGGAAAATACCATTGATCATAGATAAAAGTAATACCATGGATGTAAATAGGTAATTTACAAACATGGGAAAATGCGGAAATGATTGTTATCATAGGGTGCGTTAAATTTGTTGACCGGCCAGTTGCCTGACTACTGGCCTGCCCTGTGTGTAATTTAACAGATTATTCGTTGGCGAGCCAAAACAAGAAATCGATTTCAGGTTGAATCAGCGTTGCCGACCAACCCCTGAATACAAATTACTCATAGATTGTACATGTTGATTACATTCCTCGTTGAATATGACTGAGCGTGGTTGGTTTTCTAGTTTGTATGACCACCAACGCACTAGAATTGTGAGTACTTGATGAAATAGAGGCGAAATGTAGTTAACCTTCTTTAAAACGGTTTCGTGAAATTAGCAGTTTCCGATTTGTACAATTTCCAGAGAGCGGGGATTTTTCTCAGAATGTAGGGAAAAGTATTTTCTGTCCGTTCATATACCAGGATGGGGGAATATTTCAGAAAATACAGCCACCAAATTTTTTTGCAGAGAGGAGCAAATCCCAATCACCCCCCGCTTAAAATCTAACACTGGAAATTAGTGCAAACCGCTTGTAATTGCTTTTATAAATAATTTTCTGATTGGTTGCTAATATTGAAAAAAAAAAAGGAAAATCTAATATTTTTAATAGTTTATTTGTTTTCCGTTGTTGTTGTTGGTTAATCTAACCTTGTTTCCCCCCCCCCCC
>JAGDQP010016091.1:22463-38533 GCA_022664845.1 Lepisma saccharinum | reverse complement strand
ATTAATTTTGTTATCTTTCTGCTTTCGATTTTGTAAGTTCTGTTAAAACGTGAAATCCAAATCGAAGAAGCCTGAAATTTACGAACACCTAATCTCTGTAGCGATCTAACTCAGAGTTTTGACGTGCTTGTCGCCACCTTATTACATTTGCGATTTGCTCTCTACAACTATACAAAGCTATAATCTAATTTATGTACCATTTTTCTCTTGACAAACTGTAATGTTTCTTACTATCTGGGTTCAATCCAACTTGCACTGCTATCTCTGTATCTACGAATGAAGTTGAATCATGGTTTTGGTTTGGAAAGGGTCCTACTCCGACTGACTATCGTGACTTCCTTCTTGTTGTCGTCATATATATATTGTACTTGAGAATTCGAATTCAAATACATTTCAAGCGTTTTGTCACACTCTATTATTAAGTCCAAACCTTAATCATATTAAAGTCCAACACGTTTGACTACACGAGGATTGTCACTTGCTATGATACTTTTGATACGCTTCCTATGCAAGAACACAAAAAGGAAAATTTACTATACGATCTTAACTTTTGATTAGTTGAATTGTTATTCACGCCCTAAAGCAGCTACTGAACATCAACAGACGAAACCTACTGTTTTGGTAAAGTGGGATCTAAACCACCTCGTTAACTGGACCCAGCAGGAATTGAACCCGTGGACATGAGCACAGAAAGCGAGCGCGCTAACCTCTCGACCACCCAGAAGTCTCTTCTTTTGACCTCATGCAGTCTAATGTAATCGAGACTTATTGTTTGGAGCGCTGATAAAAACAGACACACAGTAATTCAATGCACTTACGTATCCTGCACGGTCGTCGTTCTCACCTAGCACTCTACTAGTGTAGCCAACCTGATTCATTTTGGAGGCGCCAATTTTCCCCTTTTTAGATTTTTTTTTTGGGGGGGGGGGGGCTCTTCAAACTTCGTGTAGAATGTTATTTTGACATAATCTACCCATGCAAAAAAAATTGAGGGTTGATTTCGCTATGGCACTATTGACGGTCTCCTTGCAAGTTGATCGAAGGCATGAAGACATCAGATGCTTAAATAACTCTTTTCAGTCTCATGATCAGAAACAATCAATGAAAGAATTGGGTTTGGTTTCAAGTTACTATTCCTGCGTTCCCGTGATAGCTCATGAAACGTGCAATCGAGATGGTCGATTGCGTGAATAAGACTGTTGGCTTATGAATGGTAAATTTATGTAAGAATCTTGTGGTAAAAAAGACAACCACCTTCACACAGCTTAAAGTCCTTCAGTATTATTTTGTCTGGAAGGATTGGGAATGCTCGGGTAACTACTGGAATAAATGTTTGGACGAAATAGCACTACATACCGTTACTCATTAAATTAGTTTCATTGCAGGACTATAGTAAATTGTTATATCATATATTCCGTGTTTTGATTGAATTTAAATGAATTTATTTATAGCGTTAGGCTCAGGGCGGGACACGGTGAGGAGAGAATGTTAGAAGGTAGTTGGCCAGGGCCTATTTAGTAGGTACTATCCAGGTACCTGATATGACTCAGAAAAAGCACTAAAAACAGTCAGGATGGTCGGACGCTGAGATCGTTGCCATGACATTCCGATTGTTAATCCAACTGAGCTACAGCTGCTTGGTCTGTGTTTTGATACTGCTCTCTCTCTGTATATATAGTTGGTAGTTGAGGTCCCAGGTTCAAGCTCGGATGCAAGCCATCATGACTGACGGGTTTCCAGGGTATATTCTCAGTCACGCATGACAATGGTGGTATCTTCAAAATATAGACCCACGCAGATGTTTTTCTCACATACCTATCATTTCCCCTATCCCAGACTGAGCCAATGTTATAACGTGACAATAAAAAATAATTCGATTACATTTTCAACAAGCGTGTGAACAAATCATACTGCTAACTTTCAAATGCATCACATCTTTCAAATAATCACCAAAAGCGATAACGGTTATAGAAAATAAAGAAAGGAAATAAACCGATATTATTTTCTCATCATTATACGTTAACAAACTCTATGCCCAACGTGCTTATATCCTTAAAATTATCATACCAGCGCGTTTCGAATCCACAATCCCTTCCTTCAAAGCTTCGTACTCGTTTAGAACTAAAGGTCAAATCAAACAAACAATTACTCTGCACCCGGACGGTTTTGACTCTTCATTCAACACTTTCATAGATAGAGCACACGTGGTTAAGGGGAGAAAAAATTATGCTAAAGCTGAGGTCCCCGACCCCTCCTCTAACATAATATAAATTCTACAGATTTAGAAGTAAGCCTTACTAAATATCCCCGAGGCTTTTAGACAAAACCCTAAGCCGTTCTGTTAGATGGTCCAGTACAGATCTCAATTATCGTATTGTAATAGCTTATACCTTGTTAAAAAACTTATTGACTACAAAATTTAATTGAAACATACAAAACGTAATTTTGGTAAAATAGGACTTATATATTTTCCATTGCCCTCTATGAGGGAAATATCGAATTTGGTCTTTTAAATCCCTTAATGGTCGCATAGTAATGTTTTATTGTTCCAATGAAAACTTATAGGCAAGAGACTAAAAGACAAATAAAATTAGATTTCTTCGCTCACAATCACAACTCTGAGTTGAGATAAAAATAAAATCATATTCCGAAAAATTAGTTGCCAAACGCCTGTGAATTTTGAATGCCTCGAACTCCAGTTACAATATTCAATTTTTTGCACAAAATTACATACAACCAACACGCATCTTTTTATAGTCACGATCGTAATGTTTATCCGGCATTCCTAAGAAAGGGTGTTGTTTCTAAAAGGATAAAAAAAGGTGTTTCCAAACACAAAAAATAGCACACGCATTTTCCATTTTCTGGTATCGTGTTGCAAAAACAATATTCAGATCGTTTCAGAAATAAATACTATGCTCGTTTTATGGGAGAAAAGACAGATATATTATAACGGCAACGTGATGTACCTGTTTACAACTGTATGTACGTTACGAGACAAATCTAATCGCGCCAGCAAGTAATCTGAATCATATGTTATTGTTTTACGTAATTAATTAATTCTAGAGGTATGTTTCACTTATAATCTAAATGCTTTATTATATCTGTTCCATTTCCAACAACTCCATTCAATACACTGTCTCTTGAGCGTGACGTTGTTTTATCACTACAGCTCTACCAGAATAAATGGTTGAGCGACAATAATTTGTCAATAATTTGTACCCGTATGAATGGAGTCACGTCAGTTTCCGACTTGATGAAACCATCATTGGGAAAAGCGTGGGTTGATTAATATATATCTCGCTATCCTTTTATGTAAAATTAAAAAAAAAGGAAACACAGTTGATGAACTAAACATATAAATTATATGCTCAAAATATTGCTCTGAAAGTGAGGCACAATTCAGAGCAATATGAAAACAAATTGATGATTCGTTGTTAAATATGTACTCTGAATGGTCTGAAATGGTGGTAGAAAACAAAGAGATGTTTAACCTAACTACTGAAAGGATTTTACATTATAAACTGTAGCGTTCTACGAACAATTAGGTTAATAATAAAGGAAGTATGGGAAAATATAAGTTAGCAGTTCATACATAGTGAACTAATATGCGTGACGAACAGAATTCATGAGGTGTTCATTTGTAAAGGTAACCAGAACAACTGTTGGCTTTTTCTGGGTGTTGAACTGCAAGCATTCTGCAAATTAACATAAAACACAGGTAAAGCTGTTTGTTACTGAGAGTTGACCTATTCAATTGTTAGGTTTTGTTTCTACAGTAGAACGTGTACGTCTAAGCAAGCGCGATAACATATGAACACCCTGAACAACGCTACACGAGTGAATGTTAGGTGAGTTTAAACTGAAAAGTAACTCTCAAAACATGAAAGACCTTTTCTACTGCTATTGTAAGTGAACGGTCAGTTGGAAGATGGCACAGGAAATACATTATCTGGTACAGGGAATAAAGGACATTTACCCAAAATGCTCAATAATAAATATACGTACATCTTTGCGTAATTAGAATTTAAAAATTATCATTTCGTAGCGTTCACACAAATTTAATCGAAGTAAGCTCCAAGCGTGGAAGTCTTCGATTGTAAATGAGCAAATTTAGTAAGACAACTTAATCATATCTAACACTAAACTATAATAAGTGACATATTCGGGTTTCTGGACAATGGAACTGCTTAGTAAAAGATTTTCCAAAATTCGGGATTTATTTGACCAGAAACTGTAGCGTAAATATCTCTAAACCCTTTAACTGAGTGTTGATAATGGAACAAAATTTATAACGAATTATTTTTATAATCGAACGATAGCTCCTTGTGACCTAAAAAAGCGATAAATTCTCCGTCCAAAAGTATCATATACTTCCATTGCCCACGCTTTTTGGTGCTTTCCACCCTTTATACAGACTATTTTCTGGTTCATGAAGATTAATACAAGTGGTATCTATTAGAAAAACAAGTGGGACAGTATACGACAACTGTGAACCACATGTGTTCCAAGACACGTAACACCAATGTTTAAGAGTCAAGATTAATTTTTGCAAGGTACCAAATATTTCTTTAAAACTTTCCTGGCGTATTGAGAACGGGCAAAGGTTTATAGACAATACGACCACATATTAACAATCAATCAGTTGGGTCCTGAAGGCCGAAAAGGTGAATCATAAATGAATACTTTATATCACGAATTTCCTTTGTTAATTCTAGACTCGACTATAAATTCATAAATGGATTGGAGATCATGAAAAGAATACTTAAATTTCGTATTTTGCCCGGAGGAGCAGGGTTTTTATAGTAAAAATCCATACATCTAAATAAGCATATTGGTGGGAGGTTCTCCATGGTGACGTAACAATTATTTTGATGTTTCAAGTATCATTTTGATCAGTTATGATGTTTCATAGTGTCAAGTCTAATTCAGACAATATTCATGTAGTTACTTTTAAGTTGTTCGGTAGTCCTATGTTATAAAAATGTTTTGGATATAACAACTTATTCTATAGATCATTGCAAACGAATTTAAATGTTCAATGTGTGATGAAGGGTTAAATATTATTATGTACTTAATTACCCACATTGCTTGACACTTTCTTGTAATCTTTATAGCTTTATACTCGAATGCTAAATTTTCTGGGATATGCTGACTAGCATAGTACAGAACCCTCTAGCCTCGGGAAGTGCAGCAACTTGACATGGCTTCACTGACGTGAGCGACCGTAGCTCAGTTGTTAGAGCATTGGCTTTGCATTTCGGACGTCCTGGATTCGATAACAGCAGCCGACCATCCAGACTTATATTATTCCAGAGTTTCTCCTCAATCGCATTAGGTAAATGCCGGGATGGTAACATAACAAATGTCGACTATTTTCTACATTATTCTGTCCCTGGATGCTTAAAGACCATAAATAAATACGCAAACTCGAAATGGTATCAATTTCATTAATTTACTGAAAACCTATGGGAAAATATTCGCCAAAGTTTTCTGTATAATCACCTGCAGCTTTCTATTTCTGCACGCGGACTCTTGGGTGCCAACGAATCTCTCTAGCAAATTTCATAAATGGTTGATTGGGTTCATGTCAGGTGAATGTGGTGGCCATTCAAACCACTTCTGCATAAGAAGTCAGATGACACACTACATTAGTATCTTAGTGGAACCTCACATCCTTATGTGTGGGGGTGGGGGTACATAATGTATGGGGATGGGCTACAAATTGTCACCAATCAGTGCAACGTAGCGGTCTGCGGTCAGTGCTGTGTTTAGGAAGATCAGCAAAGTTTAATTCATGTCACGTAAACACATAATATACCAGTATGAATCAAAACGGCAGCCCGTACAGTGATTTGTGAATCGCTGTGATTCATAGCCTAACAGGGTTTGTGCTACAGCAAAACCTTACCATTAACCCGAAACCTGGTACCGTCAACATTGGATAACCTCAAATTTTGCCAATCTTCCAGTGTCAAATTACTGTATTAACGAACCCAAGTGAGTCGCTGTGTCCGGTGTCAAATTTCACAACTATACCTACTAGTCACCTTACAACTACTGTCACGCTATAGCTTTCGATCATATCCGTTTATCTTCACTCCGTTTTCGAAGCGTGTATAAGAAAGGTTCAGGTCAATTGAAAATATTATGTACATCTTGGGATGGTGGGACCATACAATTAAGAATCAAGCCGTATAATATTTTTTTACCCTAAACTATTTATAGAGCTTCGGATAAGCGGGCCACGACATAGAACCTGTAACGGGTTGAATATCATTGTAAGAGTTATATTGATTGGTTGTGCATAACTGTGAGGATTTCATATTTTCTTCATGTTTGATGAAACATGAATAACGTATGTAGTAGTTTTTCCAGTTACAACAAGAAATTAAGTAGTTACAGTGGTGGATATTTTGGTTCGGAACTAAGAAGGCAAATAGATTTCCCAATATCCTGACTCAGATTTTGCAGAAGCTTCGCTACGGATTCCGAAAGTAAAACCGGTCACAAACTTTCTTATTCTGCCTTCATATAGTATTCATTTTGCAGTGTAATTTCTCACTCAAACTTGTAACGATCATGGGTCATAGATCATGGGTCATAAATGAAGTGGTTGAACCGGGGAGAGCAAAATATTTTTAGAATTCAGAAGATTAAAAAGAAAACTGTTAGTCGTTTAAAGTGTGTATAATACTAAGAAAGTTTTCCGCTGGTAATTTGAAATATTAATTCATAGCGCTTGGTTCGCAGCAAAGTTTAAAAAATATTACATAAATAGGGAGCTAAGTAAAAATATTAACGTGAAAATCGCAGATAACGTACTTCTGACCCACTCAATTGAAATTTAAAACTTCAGGAATTAAGAGTTATCTTAGATATGTAATACACACAAAAGCTGACGTAAAGTCTGTCATCCAAATATTAGCCTATGTAGAAATGATTACTATCTTACGAAATAAGTACATTTTAGGTCCCTTGATGGTAGAGCTATAGCAAAAGGAACCTTATATTCCAGCTCCTGGTGTCCGTTGGTCCGTGTCCAGAAATTAAATCTCATGAACTACAAGGTGTAGAGAGATGCTTGAAATGTCGTTGGCAAGGTCTTGGCTAGACTAGGTCAGAGCCGTCTTGATTGGTGCAATAGTTCAGTGTTGCCAACCCATGTTTAAAAACAATAGTTCAAATTGCTTCCATTCCGTTATACTTAGCTGCACCACACTTAGCAAAATCATTACTCGACACAATACAAAAACACCGAGGGAGTTTAAATCACCAGATAACAAACTTTCCAGTGTTGCCAACCCATTTTCTATAAAATTACTTTTTTAAAAATTCTTCCATTACTATAGACATAGCAGCACCAAAATGGGCATAAACATTATTTGACACAATCGCAACATACTGTGGGTGTTCTCGTCACCAGACACCTGTTTATCAGTGTTGCCAACCCGTGCTCAGAAAACATATCTCTTGAATCACAAGGTGTAATATGGACTACAACATGCAACTTTATTATTGTACGACTAAAATAAACTGTAAAAATTATATATATATTTATATATATATATATATATGGTGTATTACCTCATTTTACAATTTACATACATACCTATGGGCTTCAATGCTCAACTTTATTGTAAAAAATCTCTCACTACTTTCCAAGGATATTTGAACATCCAAGCTGTTTCCCCATTGCCATCTATCCAACACGGCCTACAGTTACAAGAGATGGCGGTTCGACATTACATTTTACAATATCTGTATCTTGGCGAAAGTAAGAATTATTTTTATTGGGATTCATATTTATTTTATAGAGAAGTAAAGGAAATAGTTCTAGTTGTTTAAAATTTCTATTTATTTCAATTTGATAGAAAAAGTATTACATATTTTATGTAATTCCCGGGAGCAGCGTGGGGAATCAATGAGGTGAGTCCTATGTCAGAGCACGTCGCGGTTAACGAGCTAATCTAGCAGACAAATTACATGTGCAAATATACTAAAACAAATACGAAAGACAAATAAAGCAAGGGAACAAGTAACTCGTGTCAAAAATATTCAGTAAGGTCGCGTTTATGATAAATTAAGCATTTAAGCAATTATAACATATATTAACCACTAGTGAATTTAGGTCGTTTTAAGAGCCACAAGGTATTCGGTCGTAATTCGTGAGTTAAGATCCTTCTAATAATAGAATAGAAACTCTGACTTCATACCTAGTAAAACTTTCCAAGGCTATGTAAACAAAACGGCAGCAGCAAAGGAAAAAAAGAAGATTCAGAAGCAACCCCAGCCAGGCCGATCAGCACAAGATGTTGATACAGAAATCACGCAAACTGATAAACAAAAAACGCCATAGGAAGACAAAGAAACGAAAAGACATAAAAAAGTGTAAAGACGATATCGACTCGAACCATGATTCATCTAGCGACTATGATACCTCCATTCATCAGCCGGAAAAAATAAATCAGATGCTGAAGAAATCCTATCCGAAAACATCAGTAAGGACAATCTCAACCCAACCGATCCAAATTATTTCCCATCACCAACAACCATGGATAACAAACTCATACACCATATTTTTATAGAAAACCTAAAAAACTGCTTCCTTCATAACCTTGAAACCTTAGAACAATTCTTACTAAGCGACTGAAGGGGGCCAAGATTAATAGCGCTTGTGATGAAGCCATAGGTGGAGCTAGAATTTTCATCCCTGGAGAATATCATTCTAGGGAATTTTATAATCTATTCACAAACGAAGATTTACGTCCGACTGCAGAAATAGGTTTATCAACTAATATAGAAGATGAACACATACCTAGATCCTAGAATTAGAAACGAAAACACAAACGGTTGAAGTCACAAATATGAACTACATAGTTATCATGAGACACCTTAAAATAGAACTTTACAACCCATTGGCTCTCCAGCAAATTCTTAACAGATAGACTACCAGGAAACAACTTGAAGATTTTTCTATAGAAAGAAACTCAGGGATTCGAATACAATTTCATGATTAGAGTAGTAAGACGAAGTTCTTAATTAACATAATACAACAAAACTCTGAATGAAATCAAAAAGACTAAGACTAGCACCACTTTTACCTGCGTAATTAGAGGCGTTCCAACTAATTTAAAAATTGACTGTCTCAAAAAACATGTATATAGCCAGAAATTATTACAAATGTCATTAGAATACGAAATGATAAAGACCCACTCCCTCTAGTCCGTCTCTTCACTAGGCATCCGACATTGGTCAGCCATTTGATAACCATGGTATCACAATTGGCTTTAGTAGGTTCAAAGTCGAAGAATCCACATCATCAGCTAGACCCATGCCTTGCCGAAATTGCGTGTTATATCATATAAAGAATTCACATGCACTAACCAATCACACTGTTTGAAATGTGGAGAAGGCCATCCAAGTTATAAATGAAATATTTCACCCATACATAAACCCGGCAATTAATCTGACTGACTGACTAACAAACACTACTGTGGATCTTACAGTGCAGAAAACCAGGTCACCGGACGGACTGCAGCTTCCATCTGCCCAATCAGACCAAAACAAGGGATGAAGATTGCATTAACAAAAAAAATTTAGAACAAACATAGATGATTCTTCTTTCGCTGACAAGATTCAAATCTTTAAAAAAAACACACAGCTCCTGACAATTCTTTACAGGATCACAACAGCTAGACAAGATTATGGAAGAAAAGAAAAAACTGTCCAGGTTTACCAATAAAATAGCAAAATGGGTCGCTACTACATTCTCAATAGCCTTACCTACAAATACATCTCAAAGCAACTCTGCCATTAATCACGCCGCTGAAGAGATTCTCAACAGCCGTCTCAACATTCTTCATTCAATTGACGAACATTTATATATTGGCCAAGAACCATTTCTCAAAAAACGGTAACAAAATTATTACACTCTATAAATTATTACAATAGTCAAAATTCACAACAATTATTCATGCACAGGACGACTCATAGTTATTGTAATTTCTATTTTTATTCACATACATCAAATTCATTACAAAAACAAAAACATCTCCACGGATCATCTCTAAAGAAACTTAGGACAAATCCTAAAATAGGCATACTGTATCTAATCAATGGAAAATCAGTCACATCAGTCTTCAAAAGCCCATTTAACCAAGAAGTTCAAAAGAAGTGTACAAGAAGTATAAACCAAGATAAAAGAAAAAGAAGAAGAAAATATCCTGTACCTAGCTTCCTGATTTATCTCAAAATTATCCCAATCTTATTTTCAAAATTATTCTCAACAAACTAACTTTTCGGCCTAACATAGCTTTTGCTAATACAAACGACCAATAGTGGAAGCACTGGTTGTCCGCGAGATGGGAGCGTGTGTGTTCTCGTTCGGGATGCGGATTTTAGGATTGCTTTTAAATACACAATTAATTGAAAATAATTATTTGTAAATAAAATAATTAGTCTCCTAGGACGAAAGTGACCTTAGTAAACCCCCTGCAGGTCAAAGTATTTTACTTCTCAATCAATCGTAATTCCCTTATATAAATAACCAATTTAAACTATGAACTGAAAAGATATGGTTCTGGCAACCACAGTATGGTAGTTCACTCTAACGGCTCATTGGGTTCTAAATACAGTTAATATTATCAATGCTGTTTTATGATGTTTAATACTGTTTGTATTATATTTTTTCTACAAAACTCACCATACAACATAGCTGATAAGATTCTGTATTCCCACATGTTGATGGCGAATTTAAAGGTTTGATTTTTGTTTGAAAAGGTAAGTCTAATAATTTTTTCACTTTTACTTTTATGTAGATCGCAGTTGTCCTATCTCTTGTCACATTATTAGTTAAAGTTGCGTAATCCGAGAACATGATTTACTATTAAAGCACTTGTGTGTTAGTAGGACAATATTCTCACTTTTAAATTCTGAATCTCCATCTATCATAACATGTAACAGAAACACGTATGATGACTGCAAATTGAATGAACAAGTAGATAGGAAATTGTGTTACTAATTTGAACGAACATTCATTTGGTAGGAGCTAAAATATTAATGGAGATTGATTCGGCATAGCAGAAATTAATTCAAAGCTCTCCCCTCTACATGTAATAACAGCCTAAGCAAATAAAATATACATCCTGTCAGAAGTTTTAGAAGAAAAAAACAACATTTTTTATATAAAAAGCACTTTTTCCCTACAATTACATTATTGTACAATTATTTTATATTTGCTTCACAGGTATACCACAAAGTACTGTACACGGTCCTTTGGTCAACTATTATCCTACTAAATTCAAGTATTAAAGTAAGAAGAAGGAAGTTGCTTTGCATGAAATTTTCCGTATAATGCAATAAGGAAAGGATCAAGAAAACATCTTCAAGAACATAGCGGATTTATTTAGTACGACAGAGGAAATGCCTCTGGAGCAACCTTAGTCAAAACGACCTGTTTGGGCAAAATTTGACATTCTCGACCGTTTCAGTATCAATTTGTAGACAACAAGGAAGTCAAGGCAGTGATATCGAGTTCGTTTCTTCCATTCGCCGACAAATCTACCTGTTTTAATTCCTAGCGGTGAAAATATTACCCTCCTTCTTATACGTTTTTCTTATGAACGTATTGAACCAACCTTGAGGTTCGATCGCCCAATTCTAACATATTCTGTTCCATATGCTTTTCATGTGGAGTTTATGGTGGAAGATTGCAGCATAGAGCAAATATCTATGATTGCGTATTGCGCAATGTTAACTTGACAACGATATTCTTAAGTGGCATTGCTACGCAACATTTTCTCAATTACATACTTCCCTGAAATAAATGTATTGGGTACAGGGTCCCTACTTAGTTTTATTAAGCTGGTACAACTTTTAGTATTATTTGTTGAGATCATGATATGACGTAATTTATGACGATGTCGTGCTAACTGTGGACGCATCTACCTCCGAAATAATGCATGTTTCTGATTTGTTTTCAGAGAAACTATTTATTTTATTGTTTCTGTCTGATAAAGTAACACCTCAATTTAAGACTATTTCTTTTTAAACACCCTATATAACGTCAAAATATTACAATAGTTGGTATTACCCTCATATTCCATAAAATCTTAACTTATTGCAGGTTTGTCGAATAGGTGCAATATACTTAACCAATCCTTTTAACTCTGTACTTATCAGTTCATTGGCATGTTTCTTCTTTGTGAATGTCAATCTTCTTTTAGTTAACTCTGAAGTCTGAAGACTGCAATAAATTAAAAAATTGGGAATTCTTTATGTTAGAAACCTGTTACTGAAGTACCTGACGTTACTGAAGACCCCGGCATTGCCCAGGATGGGCATAAAATACAAGCAAAGATTGTATGCATTTAATTACTACTTCTACTATTAACATAATCACCACCATTTCTACTAGGACAGGATGACAAAAAAAAAATAATCGGTAATTATCATTTGAGTTCCATAAGTTTTTCGGTAATGAATGTCGGAGCACATTTTTTATTTACTGGGTGGACGCGCCATTGTTTTCTGGAGACACCGTTTATGTTTTGACGCGTTGTACTCCAGAATCGGATGTTTGATCGTGCTTACTGCGCAGAGAAGGGTTTACCTGGTACGTATGTTCGTTTTCCAACTGCATTGGTTGGATTTTTAAAAATAAAATTTCGTGTTTCTTGCTTTTTTTGCTTATTGACTTTTTAAAATGAATGTTAATTAAATTTAAAAATTAATTAACTAGTGATATAAACTAATAGAATATAGAAATTATAAACTAATCTTTATAATTTCCCAAAGAACCAAGTTTGCTTTTCACTTATTGTTTAATTTTCTTTCTTTTAAGCACTGTATACTACAGGTAGTCCTTTTCTGTTAAATATATACAGCATACATAAAAAGAATCCCGAATTTTATGCATAAAAATCCGGAATTCTTTAAAATCCGTCCGTCACCAGGTCCTGTGGTTGCTTGATTTTTATTGTCAACCTGTATCTCATTACTTCGCTATTACTACGCTGCAAAAAATGAAAAGGTGAATATCAAACGAGAAAACGTTACTTCAACCCATTACGTTACTAAATATAGTAATAAATGAAAAGTTACATCAACTGAGCACCAACTGATTAAATCCTAAGAGATGATTTAACGTTCCCAATTGGTTAACTAACCTTTTTACCTAATCAGTTCTACTCTAGTCAATTATTTTTACTGAGTATCTTTGGTCGAAACAAAATGTGACTAAATTTTAAGAACCTGGCATCGTTTATTCTTAACATGCACTTCGTAGGAATCACTAAAAATACCGATAAAAAAGATACTAAACCCGTCAGCTTGCACGATAAATTTTACCCATCGCATTCTGTGAGAGAAAGTGAGTCATTAGTTTATTGCTTACGTTACTAACTATGGGTATAAATGATAAATTACCGAGAGCTAGATTCCTGTAACCATTTTGTTTCCCTTTTACCAATTCAAGTGGGTTTAGTATTTCACATAATTCCTTGCAAAATGGTACCCATAAACGGGTACTACGTTATCAGCAACCATTTTCTGAAGAACGGACTAAAATGTTATGTTGGTACAGCACCATTTATCTCCGTGTACAACTACTTCAATATACCTAAAATGTTTAGTGATGCTCTCTTTACCAACATGTCAATTTTCGTTATAATCAGTCAACGTGTTGTGAGAATTTGAGTTTGATTGAGTGCTTTTTTCCCATGAAAAGGCAAGCAGTTAAAATATAACACGGCTATTTGAATATATTTACGGTCTTTTACGCATTTCTGGCTCAGGCCATAATGTGGTTATCTGATTAGCACACTCATCTTGTACCTCAAGTGGTCCTGGTTTCAAATCCGGCGAGGACAATTGAACGGAGTGGTTCGTATCCTACTTTAATATGATCTGAATCAGTATAATCTTCAGTGATATATATTTCTTTTCTTTTCCAGTACAACAGCACTGCATACGGTTGTTAAAAGTCGTGTAACAAATTGATGTTATAATTTCAAAATGTACGTAAAGTTACTTTACACATACTGATATTTTACAATGCGTAAGTTGGCAACACTTTGTGGCTGAAAAATCCCTTAAGAGTCTCCTCCTCAAGGCCAAAACCATCCAGAGGGCCTTTCCATTCTCATTGAAGATAAATCATCTGAGGCTTCAAGTCGGCAAGGATTTATGGGACAATTGTGCTATTACCACTAGAAGTTCTGTACTAAAGAGCAAGGGTTCCCTTCTCCCAGCCTGTTATTTTTTTTTCACTTTCTTCTTGATATCACTTTCTTCTATTTCATATCTCAGCCATTTTTACGTTTTGACGCTGTTCTTCGACTTCTATGTCGTCTGTCAATACACATCCTTACATCTTCTACCTTCGCTTCCTGCATTTTGTGAAACTTTTTTTTTTCCTGATTCACACCAATAGAAAAGAAGAAGAATCCAAATTCTTTCTTCTTCTCGGGTTTCAAAAAGCCATCGGTTGCAGACTTTATTTTTCTTCAAATAAAAAAAAATGGCGATTCAAGACAAGAAAATGGCATTGAAATAAGAAATATGCAATAAAAGAAAAGAAATAATATTATTTACTTTATCCCTTTCTGAGTTCATGTTTTGTTTCTGACATGGATGAGTTTTACGAACTTATTAAGCGCTCTTAAGACTGAAGGATGCCGTTCCTTAGCGATCACATCTTTCGGAAAAGTATGGTTTAAAGTTTTTTCTAGGTTAGTTCTGCTCATAGAAAGCAACTTAGGTCCAAAACATTAATACGAAGCCCGGGAAAGGCAAAGTACTCTTGGTGTGACTCTGACAGAAAACCACTAACACACAGATCCGATGATGTAGTTACTAAAACAGGAAATCACACGCCTTAACTCATTTTCCGGTATTTATACTTACCAGTTCATCTGATCGCAAATGATGACTGTAGTAAAAGGGTATGAGTTTGCTTTCATTACCCTACTGCGAAATAATCGTGATGGTACTTCGTCGCACTAATGCGACAGTGGAAGTGCAACGAAACAAATTTCAAATAAATTTTAAGTTTGACAAGTTTTCTTGCATAACTGCTTTTTTCCAAGCTTGCATTAGTTTAGTTATATCAAAAATGTTGTTCATCAAGCCACTTACTTTGTTCCAACAATTTTATTTCATGCTTGTTAATTACGTGTAAACACTATATCAATTGCGACAAGCTCAAAGATGGCGACTCACTACCTTGTTGCAAGTTATCATGCTATCTGGAATGCTTTGCAAAAAAAAATGAACATTTAGACCTTAGTCGGGATTCGAGCTCGCAATCTCTTGGGTGTTACCATGACGAATCTAACTTAACAACCGGGCTGGCAATTAGTTTCGGATTGGTGATCCAAACAAACACTGAAGTCATTTCCTTTTTCTCACTTTTGCTAACATAACAGAAATCCATTTATTACTTTAAAAAAAACTAACATTTTAATTTAATGACAGAAATTGCGTTAAATTAATTTTTCTTTCTAGTTCACCCCAATGAAGGAAAAACACATTTATCATAATGTGTGAGCGTTGAAGTACATTCACATAGATACATTTCCACACATCCAGTAAAACCAAGAGACAGGGAGAAGGGGAGGGGAACAGGACAGAATATATGCCAGTATTAATAACGGTCTTTCACCTTATTATTTGATATGGAATATGATAGGCTTTTACGTTTTCTAACTAGTAAAAGCACAAAAACGGAGAATGCACGCACAAATACACACACACACACACTCATTGAGGAGAAAGAGAGAGAGAGAAAACAAAAATGTCAAACACATCAGAAAACCGTGTCCTTTCTGACGCTGACGTGCATTATATGTGTTTGCGTGACTGAGTGTTTAGGAATTTGTCCAGACACAATGAAGTGCCTAGTCATTTATCAAAAGTGTATTTATTAGCAAGAGTTCGGGTTGTAAGGGCTCATCGTCCGTTTTATTCACGAAATAAAAACAGAGGTAAAGAACTTTGAAACGAGGGGAAAACGAAAATAAAAAACTCAGTTTGAAACATTTTTATTGCCTTGTATGTGATTTTTTTTT
>JAGDQP010016091.1:984-22453 GCA_022664845.1 Lepisma saccharinum | reverse complement strand
ACTGTTCATTAACATCCCCAGGAAGGATTGAGTCATTTTTCATACATTGCGAGAACACTCTTAATCTTTGAAAGTACTAAATCTAAAGTATTACCATGGGCCTATGTGTTGTTAAAATATTCAGAGTTTTTAAGTTGTTAAAAAAAAAACATCAAATAACAATCTTGAGATAAATAAATCAAAATCAGTGAATGTCACTTCCGGGATACACTGCTTAGGAGACACAGTTTAATATATAGACAACCTACACCGCCCGTTAGTCAAGATACCATAAAAGATGTACACTACAAGCCATGAGATTTCATGTAGATTCATTAGGACGGGCACCGTTGTTGGCATCCGTGTAATATTGCTTAACTCAGACGTAGAACATTAACTTTGAGCGACTTGCGGCGTGTTGCCTGATCTGATGAATCATGTATTCATTTTATTTCGAGTATGCCGTCTAGCTGTTGTGTAGAGTAAGGTGAAGCGAGAAAAGCTAAAATTGCGTGACTGCTTTCTACTAGCGAAAATAAGTTGAATTTAGTCTTCCTGAATAAGCCTACGAAAGCTGTTTTTCTGATCAATAAATTATTCAGCTGCCACAAAAGCTTCGAAATTTTCAATATCGGAAATATTGTTATTGTTACTGTATAAATGTGTGTAATACATTTTTCAACATGAAACTACGATTTGAGTTTACATCTAAAGCTTGTAAACATTTGGAATTAGCTCTTGCAACTGTTATCCCCACTTAGCGAGAAAACTCGTGCGCATACGGTACCTTAACGAGTGACATTGGTGATGGTTGGAGAGTTAGTAAACCCAAAGCGAAGTTTTACGTTGAGAAAGTAACCAATACAAATTTATACACGTAAAAATAACACAAATTTTCCGATAATGAAAATTTCGAACCTCTTGTGGCACCCGAGGAAATTATTTTTCAGAAAATAAAACAAAACAAAAGCTTTCAGGAAGATTAAATTCAACTAAATTTCACTATTAGAAACCAGTCATACAACTTTGACTTTTTCGATCTACCCTAGTGTAGAGTTTATATGAGGTTGTTCGTCTGTCCTATCAGTGAACTGATTTGCAAGTTGGTGGTGAATCTTGAATGATATAGGGTGTTTGTCTATCTTTGGAGCTTGCAAGAACCACGTATGAAACTTGGGCTTATGAAACAACACATCATAGACACTTCGTCCGATCAGGTTATTGCTGTTTTTGGACGAAATTAGTCGCTGCACATTATTAGGTAGATATGCCTAGTATTTTGACATTTATATTTACACAGATTTCACATCAACTATAATCTAACAACTATTTCTGTTTTAAAATGTGATTCCAAATTTTGCGTATGTTACATTCCAATTGTTTGCATTCTCGTGTGTGTAACACGTTATATCATGATGTTAATGGTTATATTTAGTATCAGTACGTTAGTAGCGAAGCGAAGAGTAAGAAATACAATTATTTCTACATACATTTTTTTCTCATAATTTATCAACAATCATTATTGTACAGAAAATATGTTACACATAGGTTACATAAACTTTCTGTGCTACATTTTCATCTGTATTCAGGGAAATATTATTGCTAGTATACAGATATAGCCGTGACCTATTTCCTGCTGTATTTCATTTTGCAAATTAATAAATACACCTGCAGGAAGAACGTAAAATTTACCTTCATGTTAGTTGTATTGCCGTTCTAGATAGAATCAAATTCTGAAATGAATTCGGAGCTTAATGCCTCGAGTAATATCGATTCTCTCTCTCTCCACATTCTGATTGTAAGGTCCGTACACATACATAGGCATATAGGGTGAGCCAAAAGCTTGCATACCTTTACATTTGTCAAACTCTGTAATATAAGATAGCATTAGTCGTACCGGTAGTTAGATGTTAAATTATATGGTCAATTTATGTACATTTTGTCATTATTCTGGAGAATATGTACGTATTCAGAGTCTCTTGTCCATGCCACATGAGCTTTTAACATGATATGTAATGGTCTCCCTTCATTACTACTGTTAATATCAGTGACTTCATTACTTTTATCCAGAATAGCAAGGACAGAATGTACGTAAATTGACCTTATAATTTTTAAATTCTCCGTAATTTCACAACGTCTAGACGTGACCATATAATTTAACATTCTTCGTAATGTCACAACGTCTAGATTGTAATAGTGTTGCAAAAAAAGTCGAGAAATTTCGCTGTGTACCTTTAGATAAGATAAAATGAATTTTATGGGCGGTAACACCACTATGGACCCTTAGAATTACTAGGCTACAGATTTCAAAAAGGGATGCGATATTATTATTCTCATCGTAGTTACAGCCTTTTGGCGAGTACAACTTAACAAGCGCAATGAAATTAGTTTACACAATATAATTGTAGCATCTATTGCACAAAAACAATAAATGCGATGCTCAAAGAAAAGAGAGAACATAAAAAAAACATTAAAATTATCATTTGTGTAACCAATGATATTATTTTATTTTTCTGAAGTCTCAAAGGCCATCTTTAGTTTCTGTAGGAACTAAAGCTGTATATACTTATATAAAATGAAAACTAATTAATATGGTAAAGCAGATATGTAACTAGTCTTTCTTTGATACGACTTTAAAGAAAAATAAATAAATTGTAATGTAAGGATACCTTACATTGTGTTAAAAAGGAAGAGACTTATAGGATATATTAATCTAGACAAGAATTTTCCCAAAAATACATTGGTGCAGCCATTTTTATCATGCATTTATTCCTGTCGGAGAGGATAAGTGAATGAGTTAATAACATTGGTATGGGGTGTATAAGGGAAAAGTCTAAAAACCCTATTTTTTTTGTGAAACAAAGAAACGTAAATCAAATCCATGTAACAGGTAAAATTCCTTTACAACGAACGTCATTATAACAAAATTTCCGTTAGAACGAAACTCTTCGAAATCCCTGCAGAATTTTTGTTCTCCAATACAAAGTTCATTACAACGAATTTTCGTTATAACGAAATAGAACCGCGAGTCCTGTAAAATTCGCTATAACGGTATTTTACCTTTTTTCTGGTACTGGGTGGGTGCGTTGGGCAGAGGGGGAGGGGGAGTGGTGTAGTGGAAGAAAAATAATACCGGTGCGCCTGTTTCACGAACTGTTTGTTAGAGTATGACAGGTATCATGTCCATTAATATATACAGAGTACTGCAATACAACACCGACAAAAACACCATACCAGATTCGTGACATAAAAGTAAAAATAAAAGAACAGACCTTCGAGGGTGCACAAACGCTGCGTTTCTATAGGCTGCCGAAAGCGTGGGAAAATGAACTTTACCGCTTGGTACTTCTAACACTACTACGTAATAGTAGAACTGAGGCCGGATGGTACTCGCAAAGACTTCAAATATGCTATCCCCAAAAATATATTCCGAAACTGCGCAAAGGGGTGCAAAGTCAATTAAATCTAACCTTCCCCATTTTTGCAAACTTTATCCTATCTACAATTCCTTGCAGCCTCTAGATAACGTTAATAATTCCTCGACAAGGTGCAGCACCATTCGAGCGAGATAGACGACGTACTCGGGGCAGTAATATTCCGAACTGGGAGTAAGTTATTCACAGACAAAAGCTTACCTGACTTTTCTAACCTACGTATGCCAGTGAATTGTGTAAAATTTCAAAATGTGTATATGTAAATAAAATCTAACCTGTCTTTTCTAACTCAACCTAACCTAACCTAATTTAACTTAAATTGTAAAATGTAAAGCATTCAAAAGAAATCAAAGGGAAGTTATTCTTTAAACCTACAAAGAAAAGGGTAACAAAAAGCTGTGCTATTGGAAAACAATCCGAAAAAATGACGCTAGCCTGGAATCGCACCAGGACTGCTTGCGTAACAAACCGACACACTAATCACTACACCAACCGGCCGTCCTCGAGATACTGAGTATGTCCTCGAGAAAGAAAGGGTGCCCCGTTCTATTTCACTACACACATCTCCCCTTAATCCTCTAGGTTCATTTGGTTCTCTGCCACTCAAAGTGCATAATAATGAACTTATTAAAATCTTTCCATTTTATCCTTAGTTCGATATTAACCTTAATAAGGACTTTCAACGTATTTTGTTTTATTTCAAAAACCTTTGTACCGTCACGAAATCCCACACACAGCTCCCACACACAGCTCCCACACATCCAAACGATATGTTAACATACAAGGTATATACATTTTATTGATAAGATTTTCGAAGAACGAAGATAAGGCAGAAAGCATTTGGCGATGTCTGTATTTGCTTTCTAAATGTAGCTTTTTAATGATTCTCTTTCGAAAAAATGATTTTCCTAGAAATATAGGGCTTTATTCGCGACTTTTTTCCCTTTTTCGCCTTCTTTTCTCATTTTGTTTTTATTGTAAAAATGTTCGGTTTTATCTTTTCCATTTATCCTTCCCTGCTTTCTCATTTTTTCTCTCCAAATGTGAAAAATAGATTTTATACAAGGAGACGAAAGTCAGAAATTGTATTCTAATATATACATATATATATATATTTGGTCTTCAGCACACTCCAACAGTCAAACAACAGAAAACAAACATACATCGTAATACCTGCTTTTATTCTCGTACATGTTTTTTCCCCTAGAAACGGGGATATTAGAGATTAAAACTTTCCAAAGCTTTCCGTCTGTTGAGAGAAAAAGGTCTATTTTATGAAGAAGATATGATAAAACCCTGCAGAGTAAAAGCGTTACTGAGAGCTTGTAGAGAATTTCATTTTCACAAATTATGATTCTGAATTGAGATTTATACAGATATGATCCAATTCCAGGTCTGGAGTGAGTCTCATAATCTTCATCTTTATTAGTGTTCTCTTCAAAGCTGTAGGTCCTTCAAAGCATTTTAAACTCTCTCGATCCCAATCTTGCGCTTTCTTTCTTTTGTTATAATATGATTTATCTTAGTTAATACTGCCAATGAGTTGTATCCGTTTCATCACTATTAGTATTTTCTCTCAACCCTATATTCAATATCATTCCTTACTGTGCAACGATGTCCCGTGTATAATAATATATTATCTAGATCCATTCTTCTTCATGCTCGCATTTCGAATGAATCTTATGTTCTTCAATCACTCTGTCGCACAGTCCACGTTCCGCCTTCATACAACAGTGATGGACTACAAATCACAAGGTTGCAGATCCAAATCCTGCCGCAGACAGCTTGAGAATTTATAAAATATACCCGAGGACAAGAAAAAGGAAGTTCTCTCAAATCAATGTAGGAGCTTATAAATATAATCAAGAAAATAATGGACGAAGTCCGACTAAATATGTATACCATATTTTATATGTAGGAGTCATTTTAACCTGAATATAAAAAGCGAGGAATTTACGCTGTCTTAGGCCTGCTTTTTTTTTATCCACTACCGCTGAAAAATTGCCTATGAAAACTGAAGAAAATGCTTTATCAAATAAGTAAATCTCATGCGGCAGCCCATCTCGAACAGAGTTTTGCCGAGAACTTTTCTCTGTACCTTTCCAAATAAATTAATATCGTAATTAAATTCTGTACAAAATTAACTTCTTAAGCATGCTAGGGCTCTATGGAGCAGTGCCATCTGCTAACGTTATGCTGAAAATATTTAAAAAATCGAGAATATTGTCAACATTTTGGTCGGGAGCTGACCTTAGTAAAACCAACTTTGATAAATTATATTTTATATGGGCCAGTCTCGTAATTTCTGACTTCGACCAGTTGGCCTTAGTGTAATGGTTAGAGCGTCAGATTGCTGGTCGGAAGCAGGGTGACGATTTTTTTTTTAAATTTTACTTGTTTCAAAGAACTATACGTTTTTTTTATCATCATCATATTCAGCCATTTTCAATCCACTGCTGAATGAAAGTCTCCCACTTTTCTTTCCACATATCTCGGCTAGCTGCTATCCTCATTCCTGTAGCTCCTGACAAACGCACGATTTCTTCTATCCATCATGCATTTGGACGTCATCTTGGTCGCTTCTTTTCTCTAGTGATCCAATGTAGTACATTCGTAGTCTATCTTCCGTCGTCTAGCTATAAGACCGACCAATCTCCACTTCATCTTCTTCGTAGTCTTGATTATATATTCTACCTTTGTTTGTGCGCGAATCCATTCATTTGTATTCCTTCCCTCCTAGTTATTCCTAGCATGCTTATCTCCATTGTTCTTTATGTGACTCTTAATCTTTGATTCGTTTGCGCATTCAGTGTCCAAGTTTCAAAGCCGTACATCATTACAGGTAAGACACATTGATTATCAACTTTACGCTTGAGACACATTGGTAGTTTAATTTTGAAAATAAATTGTACTCTTCCAAACAAGCTCTATGCCATTTCACATCCTCTATTTGTTTCATCCGTTCAGTTAACCTTCTCATTACACAGCTCTTCCATTCTAGTTTGTAGTTCTTCTGTACTTGAAGCAAACATGAATATATCATTAGCGAATCATAGGTGATGAAGGTATTCGCCATTGATTTTTCTTCATCCCAGTTTAGGGTTTCCAGGTTTTGTAAATGAAAAACCGGGACATTTCAGACATGCATGATAGACACTTTTCTGTCAACTGTTTCTAAATTAGTGATTGAAATCAATTTGGGAATACCTTTTTGTTGCCATTCCTTCACTTATTTACTCTATTTTCAAAATGCAAGTTAATTTAAATATAAATTGTTTTTCAATGTAAAAAAGAAAAACCACGAAATTAAGAAATTTTCGAAAAGCTTGCAAATGAGACACTTATACTTTTATCAAGTTACTCATGATAAAATTAGAAAAGTGCAAAAGTTAATGCTATAGATGAACTAAAATACTGAATATGTAGCTTACAAATTGCCTTGGAATATAAACATTTATCAAATTTAAGGATTATAAACGTTAAATTATGTTTTAAAAATATGTGCAATTACGCAAGCAGGACAAGTGTAATACTTTGGGATCCGCAGTTAAGTAATACATGGAATCCAGACTTAGCTATTATATTTCGTTCACAAACACATACTATCTTTTATTTGAAAACCTTAGGTGTCTCTTACTAGGGCCCAACATACTTTAGACTAAAACGATTCTCTCAGTTGAAGAGAAAGTTATATGGCATTCAAATTTAAGACTAATATCTGGTGTAGTAAAAATTAATCCATTATTTTGCCAATAGATGGATTCAGTGATCTGTATCTCGCGTTGTATAAGTCCGATCTGGTTCAATGAGATGGCGTTCAAACGATGAGATGGCGTACTACAAACACTGTTCAGATAGTTGTGATGAGTTGACTCAGTGTTGTGTGAGCGCGCGTCAAAATGGACACTAGCAAAGAGAAAATACGCTATATTTTACAGTTTTTCTTCGATAAAGACGAAAACGCAAGCCAGGCGGCTGCAAATGTGAATAGTGTTTAGGGTCCTGATACTGTAACAGCCAATCACGCGCAATTTTGGTTTCGTCGATTCCGTTCCGGTAATTTTGACGTCAAAGATGTACCACGCACTGGAAGGTCACGTGTCGAAAATGTCGATAAAATCATGGACATTGTCGCGTCCGCCGTCATGTAAGCACTGTTTCGATCGCCCAAGAGCTAAACATTGCACAAAAAACCGTGTGGAACCATTTGCATAAGGCTGGATACACAAAGAAGCTTGATGTATGGGTGCCACACGAGTTAACGCAAAAAAACCTCATGGACCAAATTTCCATTTTCGAATCGCTCCTGAATCGCAACAAAAGCGACCCATTTCTGAAGCGGTTGGTGACTGGTGATAAAAAGTGGATCACTTACGACAACGTCACGCGAAAACGGTCGTGGTCGAAGCGCGGTGCGCCGGCGGAAACGGTGCCCAAGCTAGGATTGACGGCCAGGAAGGTTTTGCTGTGTGTTTGGTGGGATTGGCAGGAAATTATCTACTATGAGCTGCTCCCCTACGGCCAAACCATTAACTCGGAACTATACTGTCAACAATTGGACCGTCTAAAGGCAGCAATCGCCCAGAAGCGCCCAGCTTTGGCCAATAGGAGAGGCATTGTGCTCCACCAGGACAACGCCAGGCCACACACATCGATAGTGACTCGCCAGAAGCTCCGGGAGCTTGGTTGGGAGGTTCTTATGCATCCACCTTATAGTCCGGACCTGGCACCGAGTGATTACCATCTGTTTCTGTCCATGGCGAACACGTTTGCTGGTGAAAAATTCGCTTCAAGAGAGGCTTGTGAACATCGACTGTCTCAATTTATTGCCAATAGGGACAAGGGCTTCTATGAGAGAAGCATCATGATATTACCTTTCAAATGGCAACACGTTAACGAACAAAACGTCGCACATGTGACCTAAATCGGATCATTCTAACTATGGTAAGTCAAGCCTTCAATGTCATGCAAAAATAATGGATTAGTTTTTACTACACCAGATATATTCTGTTATCATTTTTACAATAACGAAACAATCTTTCTATTCACACTTTAATTTCCAGCGTATTTCCCCTTTAATTATAACCAATATAAAAACTGGAGGCGGTACAAACAATAAAAAATATATTCTCTACAAGCTAATTAACGGTGTACTGACTCGCTACAAACAACACAGTGTCACGTCACAACGAGCAGTTCTTATCTTCTTCGTTGCTCTTGTCACATAGTGTCACATGACTATGGAATTACTCAGGTATCGCTAATTAAGCTTCTACTTCTTATTTGGTGACTTTACCTTATATACACAGGGTGTCCGAAAACACTTTCCCTAATTACAAACATCATTTATATCCGCTATATGTAAGATAGAGATATGAAACTTGTGCCATAATATTGGAAAACTAACCAAGTTTTTTTTTTTGCACGTTTCAGTAACATGAATGTAGTGTAGCAGTTTCAGTGTACAGTGAGCAGAAAATGTTCACACATCTGAAAATTATCGGACCATTCTTTTTCGTTGAGGACACTATTAAATCTAAAGTGTATCTTGACGTGTTGCAGTCGTTTCCTGTTCCTATTCAGAAGTCATTTCTCCACAAGATTATGTACCGCTTCATTGGATGTGTGGAGGTTCGTGCCTATCTTGATACGACCTCTCCTGGACAATGCATCGGTCGTGATGACCTGACAGCTTGGCCTCCACGTTCTCCTGACATAACCCTATTAGGTTTTGTATGCGGTTATGTCAAGGACAATGTGTACAGAACTACTGCACCAGATCTTGCAGCTCTGCAACAACCTATATGCGCAGTCATTGCATCGATCCCTCCTGGGATGTTGGTTACTATGTAGACAGAAATTAAATATCGACTGTGTTACCACGGGTGCTCACGTGCAGACTTAAAGATGTCATTTACAGTTGCCCATTAAATTTAGTTAGTTTTCCAACATGTTAGAACCAGTTTCACCTCTCTGTCACGTTTACACCAAAAATAAATATAGTCTGTAATCATGAAAAAACTTTTCGGACAAACTTTGGAATTACATCAAAATACGACGAAAGTTCATGTGACATTTTTATTTTAATTTGGAATGGTAAAAACGTGGGAAAATGAACTATACACAGTAAAAAATAGCTGCCTTATAGTGAGGGGATCCCGGGTTCGATTCTCCCGGTTGGGACACAAGTGGTTCAGAGCCCACGTTAAAATGTAGGTCCCGACCTTAGTAGCTTACCAGCTCGTTTAGGACGTTAATACCAATTCAATCAATCAGTAAAAAAATAGCTGTGTTAATTCAACACAATGCGGTGTCCCAGTCTGTGTTAATTCAACACAATGCGGTGTCCCAGTGTGACTACCACATTTTGTGTTTTAAATTAACACAACGCACGCTTTTGATTTTGGCATTGAGAGAAAAAAGGTTACGGCTGCACTCAGCAGTGAGATTTGAACATGGGTATAGCACAGTTAGAAGTCGAGCGTCTTAGCGACTTGGCTAAATTATCAGACAGAAAAATCACTAGATGCAAACGATATTTATTGAACAACATTTGAATTAAACGACTATAGATTCAAACAGTGTAGGGGATCAAATATAGGCTATGTTGCTGAAACTCCGAAACAGAGTTACTTACTCAACATAATCCCATGGTTTAATCCCTTTCCATTTGTTAATTGGCAACCAGATTTCCCATTCATCATTAAGAATGTTCCATTTCTATGAAAGCAATCAAGATGGCGACAGATAAACACTTGACCAGCATTACGGCTCTCTCTTCGTAACAATATGTCAAATGCTACATCCTTTCATAGAAATGGAACAAATTCCCAATGAATGGGAATTCTGATCCCGAACTGACAAATGGGAAAGTGATTAAATCATTGCATAAGTCGTGAGAATAACTTTGTTTGTGTTTGGGGTTCAGCAACATTTTTTTATGCTCAATACTGTTTGAATCTTGTTTCAATCTAGTGGTTTTTCTGTCTGGCCATTTAGCTCAGACGGTAAGATACTAGCCTTCTAACTCATCAACCCATGTTCAAATCTTGCTGCACCTGTACTTTTTCCCCAGTACCGAAATCAACACCATGTTCTGTATTGATTTAACACAAGAAGTGGTAGTCACTCTGGAATACCACATTGTTTTGAATTAACACATCCCTTTTTTTACTGTGTAGAACTTCATATTTCTAACAACACGAACAGTAGAGCTGATGCGGCATGGTACTGTCAGAGACTTTAAACTTGCTTCTATTAGAAAACGCATGTTCTAAAATTGTGTGATAGATGCGAATGATGTAGGTGATTTACCGAATTTTTCTGAAGAAAAGATAAGTCGAAATTAGCATGAACTTAACGATTTCATGTGTGAGTAAAGATGGCATATGCCATCTCTCGTATCCAACCGGGCAATGATATTCAATGCCTTTCATAACAAACAAAATATTTAATGAAAGTAGGAAATTCTTAGTCCTAATTGTTATGCAATACGAATATTTGGAGAAATCTGCTTCAAATATTGACTTGACACAAATGAATGATTGTGTCCTGGTGGAAAGCCATGCTAATTTCGACCTATCTTTGCTTCAGAGAATTTCTAGAAATATCCTACTTTTCTTTGGGAACTCCCTTATGCACCAATTGTGGAATTTTGAAATATCCATTATTGGAGATTGCGGATTTAACGTCTTTGAGGGTATCATGCCGCATCAGCTCTACTCTTCGTGGTGTTAGAAATATGAAGATCTAAATTTCTTTTTCCCACGCATAGCTTTGAAACTAAGCAGATTTCAAAAATTTGCCCGTCGACTTGTTTTGATGCGAGGAATTATTTCCCGAAGTTTGTCGGTGTAGTTCATAAACATGCTGTATATATTCAAATAGTATATTGAAGAAAATAACGTTACATCATATAACGTTACCTACATATATAATGAAATACATAACTTAAGCTAACCTTTAATATTAACCATAAGCTCCTGAAATTGTTGCTGGCTTACATAATCACAGAACTCTAAAGTAGCTCTTTTGTTGACAACGTGCAGGTGATTTTGTTCCTCTGTCCATTGCACATTCATGATGGAATATACACTTTCTACGTAAGCATTACGCTCAGGAACACTATGGATGAATAAAGTCACAAAAAACAAAAATAGGGACAGGCAGGCATTTAGAAAGCATTTTTCGGGACAGTTGATTCCTTCATTGAAAACCGGCGACCCTATCCCAGTTCAAATTTTGGAATAATTTCTCCAGAACCGTATAAAATATTTGTGGAGATACTGAATCTCCTTTTCCAACTTTAAAACTCACTTTTTTGATGTAGTCCAATGACAGATGTGGCAGTAAATGTTTCACAGTAACTTGTGATGTTCAAGTGATTTAAGTACTGCTGACAAGAACACCGAATCAAAAGCTTTTTCAAAATATATGAATCCCAATTATAATGGAAGTTCACATTCATTAGTCCTTTCCATAACTTCATTAAATGCTTGCATATGGTCCATTGTGCTAAACCCACGACATACTCCGGCTTTTTCCTTTCCCTGGTTAAAATATGTTTTGTTCAATACGATTCAAAATAACTTTGGTGAACATTTTGTTTATATTCATTAAGACACAATTCACGAAAATAGGTTAAGTATAGTCAGGTTAGATATTTTTTCGTTACATACAGTTACGAAAACTTTTACCCACTTCACAGAAATATCGAAAAGCCAGATTAGATGTTTCTTTTACATTATTATCATATGCGATGTAAAAATATCACACAACTTCTTTCTGACGTCATACGGAATCAACCAATCAGTGACTGGATCAGTAATTCCCAACAGTCTTTCCACGGCACAATACTGTGATGCGAGACTTGTGATTTTGCTAGTAAAAGTAATTCAGCTCATTTTACTCAACACTTATTAAAAAAAAAAAAAACAGAAACGAGGCAAACTAAGCGCGCAAGACTGTCTGTCACTAGTCGTTCGTGTCAGGTCATATGATGGACCTGAGTGTAACAAGTTGAGAACCACTGGTCACGTCGCGTTTGAGACGAATATTGTATAATAAGCATGTTTATTCAATTGTTTGATTCCTTGTTAGATGAGAAGTTGAAAACCAAAATATTTATCAAAACAATCACCATGAAACTGTAAAAAAAGTTGCGAAATCAAACTCGTGTTACAATGTTTATATAAGGAAAGAAAAAGGATAGTTTTATAACTAAAAAGATTTAAATCTCAACTTTATTTCTTTTTTTTCTTTACAGAATATACACTTACTGTTGTTTACACACGCTTACGTAAATGTCCATCCAAGCTTGTATCTGTTAAAGCTGTTATCTTGCAATCATGTTATTGAAAGAACAAATTATTTCACAATCCTTCAGTAAATAACATGGAAAAATAAAACATACCAGTAACCTTCTCCAAGAACGAAAACGATTTCTGATATATATCTACATGAAAAGTCATATAAACAAGAAACATACATAAATTTATAATTTTAGTAAATCGAACATAAAGTTTGAATAATCCAGTTGTTTTTGTTGAACTGTCATAGAATAATATTGAGATCAATATGCGCGTGGAAGTTTTCAGAAATCTTGCGAAAGAAAACATAACGTAAAAGCAGCTTAACACGATCCGAGTCACTGCTGATTCTGATTGAACTCTATACAAAGTATGCATCTCGAAAGAGATTCATCAATCAACTGCTTATTTTCTTATTGAAAAATGTAGCTAATGCACTACAGTACAGACTTCGTGCATTTCAGTGGAGTACTCTTAGGGTTACCAGACGTCTCGGTTTTCCGGGACAGTCGAAGTTTTCAATGAAAGAATCAACTGTCCCGATTTTTGTTTTTCGTGACTAAATTTATCCATAGTGTTCCTGAGCGTAATGCTTACGTAGAAAGTGTATTTTCCATCATGAATGTGCAATGGACAGAGGAACGAAATCACCTGCACGTTGTCAACAAAAGATCTACTTTAGAGTTCTGTAATTATGTAAACCATCAACAATTTCAGGAGCTTATGGTTAATATTAAAGGTTAGCTTAAGTTATGTATTTCATTATAGCTGTAGGTAACGTTATATGATGTAACGTTATTTTCTTCAATATATTATTTGAATATATACAGCATGATTATGAACTACACCGACAAACTTCAGGAGATAATTCCTCGCATCAAAACAAGTCGACTAGCAAATTTTCGAAATCTGCATAGTTTCGAAGCTATGCGTGGAAAAATGGAATTTAGATCTTCATATTTCTAACACCACGAACAGTAGAGCTGATGCGGTATGGTACCTTCAAAGACAATAAATCCGCACTCTCCAAAAATGGATATTTCAAAGTTCCAGAATTGGTGCATAAGGGATTCGCCAAAGGAAAGTAGGATATTTCTAGAAATTCTCTGAAACAAGGATAGGTCGAAATGAACATGACTTTCCACCAGGATACAATAATTCATTAGTGCGAAGTCAATATTTCAAGCAGATTTCATATGCCGAACGATTTTCTCCAAATATGAGCGTTGTATAACAATTAGGATAAGAATTTCGTACTTTCATTAAATATTTTGTTTGTTATCAAAGGCATTGAATATCATTGCCCGGTTGGATACCAGTAATGACGTATGTCATATTTACTCACACAGGAAATCGTTAAATTGATGCTCCATTCGACTTACATTTTCTTCAAAAAATTTCGGGGAATCACCTACTTCATTTGAGGAATCCCTTGCGCATTTATCACACAATTTTAGAACATGCGTTTTCTAATAGAGCAAGTTTAAAGTCTCTGAACATACATGCCACATCAGCTCTACTGTTCGTGTTGTTAGAAATATGAAGTTCTACACAGTAAACAAATGGCTGTGTTAATTCAAAACAATGTGGTATCCCAGAGTGACTACCACTTTTTGGGTTAAATCAATACAGCACACGGTGTTGATTTCGGTACTGGGGAAAAAGTAAAGGTGCAGCAAGATTTGAACATGGGTTGATGAGTTAGATGCCCAGTATCTTACCGTCTGAGCTAAATCACCAGACATAAAAAACACTAGATTGAAACAAGATTCAAACAGTATAGAGGATAAAAAATGTTGCTGAACTCCAAACACAAACGAAGTTATTCTCACGACTTATGCAATGATTTAATCACCTTTCCATTTGTCAATTCGGGATCAGAATTCCTATTCAATGAGGATGTGTTCCATTTCTATGAAAGAATGTAGCATTTGGCATATTGTTACGAAGAGAGAGCAGTAATGCTGGTCAAGTGTTTATCTGTCGCCATCTTGACTGTTTTCATAGAAATGGAACATTTTTAATGAATGGGAAATCTGATTCCCAATTAACAAATGCAAAGTGATTAGACCATGGGATTAAATTGTGCAAGTAACTTAGTTTGTTTCGGCATTTTGTATCCACTACTCAAAGGTACAGTTTCTGCAGATGATGAACATCACAGCTACGTAATTTACCTGTTCTATTCGATAAATAAATGTAATGTTATCTTCGCCGGATAAGTATTGGTGTTGTGAACTTTCTGAGCAACGATTTAAATAACAAAAGCTGTCAAATGTGTCTGGTTTCAATAACTAAATATTACAATTGACACTGCCTGACTGAATACTTATAATAATGTACTGTAATTGAAGTTTAGCAACGTACTGAAGGTTTCCCATCAATCTCAAGAAGAGACTCATCCACTACTGACGGTTCTATTGAATGTTATACAAATTTTCCAATTGATTATTGTAATTTCATGAAACGAAATAAGAATGGAAAGCAAGTTTCCGTACTTATAAGTAGTAGTGATGCATTTCAGTAATGGCGAATCCTTGTAGAGACAGGGTACATATGAAAGTTGTACATCTATAGGATACCTTGTAAATAACTGGGCAATGTTTCTGTAGAAACTTAGCAATGATAAGAGCAGCTGACGTGTAAGATTAAAACACCAGACTTGCAATGTAATATTAAATTAACAAATGCTAGTTTGAAACAAAACATTTATTTTCTAAGTCAAACGTATCTGTACATTATCCTATTTTTTAATGTAACATTTCTTGATTCTAACGGAGTTCTGAATTAAACAACAAACACGAGATCATATTTCATTCAGTGATTACTGTAGCATTCTTTACAATTTTTGAACATTATACACGTTAACACAGTCCGCTTTTCATAGCATAAGTAATTTCAACGATTTTTTATATTTTAGGGTCTTTAGGCAACTATGGCTCAGGCCGTGTGGATGATGATGGGATGAATTGGTGGAATGAAGAAAGTGGGAGGAAACGGGAGTGCTCCGAGAAAAGCCACGCACACGGTGTTTGTCCACCACAAAGTCCACACGGCATAAGCAGGGATCGATCCAATGACCCCTAGCACCAGAGGTGAGCGCTCTACCAACTAAGCCACCGTGGCGTAATTTCAACGATTCTGCAAACATCAGAGCATCAGAGTAGGAGGATATGATACAAGATGAAACTCCCTCTCCTTGTGCCCTGTCCCACTTACCAGTATTGCCATCTATTGTATAAACATCTCCTTGTCTGCTCTTTTGTACCTTACTGTACATGAGCACAACAATTTAGTAAGCCATCAAACGCATATTTGTGGAATTCATGTTTCAAAAATAAATTATATTGAAAGTAATATATACGTAAAATCTTACTGAGTTGAATGTTTTGTGTACCTAATAATCCAAACACAATCATCACAACACAATATATTAGATACCACAGCGAAAATGGATCTATCCACAGTGTGAGACTGTTGCACCCGTTACTAATTTCGAATACAGGATCACGAAATCTCTCTCCACAACCGACTCAGTTTCTTTCATGACTAAAGTTTTCTTTGCGTCCTTTTAAGAAACTTATACTCAAATCTCCAATGAAATAAGATTATTCAGCCAAGTTGGTGATACTTTTTCAAACATGTCTGTTTTTATGGGGATTTCAGGAGATTTCTTGCAACCAATCGAATCACAGTTTAGTTAGAGAACTAAAGAACTTGGGAGTATATTGGATATAAATCTGTTTCTTAGTATTATATTTTTTGTTCTTTCCTTTTGTGTCGAAGGAAATCAGAATATTGCATATTCTACGTACATATTAAGATAATCATAAACATAATTATCGTTTAGTGCAAGTGGAAAGCTCTTGAAGGCACGGTCCTTCAAGGCAAATAGCAGATTCAGGGATTCCGCGAGGAGTTTCAGTTTGGGGAAGTGTAAAGTCAAAATTGGGATGATGTGAGTGAAATCCAATTAATCCTTTAGCACACATTTTCTGTGCAGCCAATGCCCTAAGCAGTTCCTTTATCTCCAGCATTATTGGAATCACGCAAAGTCTGTAGCACTTCATTACGTATATTCTGTGTTCAGCGCATTTTCCATTCTTCTTCATGTCCGCATTTCGAAAGCATCCAAAATGTTCTTATTTTCTCATCTGTGGACACCCTGTATCGGCTTCATAAAACACAATACCCCGGATAATTTATCAACAAACTAATAATATATTTAAATACAGGCATAATATAACAGCATCGTAAGCCCAATGTTATCAGTGAATTTGTAGACCAAATGTCATTATTCTAAGATTATATGAAACGCATACTTCCATTTGTTATTCTTCTGGAAACCCTATGCTCATTACACGTGTTGTTACGTAATGGATACACATTAAATAGACATAATCCGTATTCACTGAATCTGAAACATGTTTCAGTTGTTGCTACCTGTTACTATAAACATAACTAAACATTCATCTATATTTGCACCGTAACAGCTGATAAATAGATGGTGTTACAACTACAAATAGGCTTTATTGTATTCCTTTGTGTCTGAACAACTACAAATAACCTTTATTGTGTTCAAGGTGTTTAATTGATCGATCGCTCTGCTTCGTTTTCTTTCATCTCACGCTCTTTTACGTGGTGTTTACTGCGGAGAAATTTAGCCTCAATAAGGTAATATGAGTGTAAAAACATGTTAGTTAAGTGGTGGTGGTTGAATTATGTAACATTTTTCGTGTGATCGTGGAATGTTATTGGGTATGGATTATTAATAGCAGATAAACAACAGCTGTAATCGTTATAAAGCTGTTTTGCTTGGACATGAAAATAGCAGAGCTAGAATGCACTGGCTTTCAGAAATTAATATCCATTTCCAAGCATAGATGTCGCCCACGCTGCCTCCCGCTTATTCTCACTTTCTTTCTTTCTTTTCTTCTTTTGTGGATTTTATTTCAGCTTTAAAAATTCCTGGTACTCCTATCCCCCTATGTTTTACTTTTTTTTCAAGGAGTATAGGACAACTTAAGAATTGAATTGAAAATTTTAATAGCTACCAACAAAATACTCATTGATATCTATCATATAAACCACTCAAGATTTCGTTTTTAATTACCAGAGAAATTTAAAGAACTGTAAACTATGTCGTCTCCGTCCAGACTTTCAGAGTTCTATTTAAAAAAAATAACTCTTGCGTTCCCTGCTGTTTTGGTTCCCGATTTCTATCAAATGTACAATTACAATAATAATGCCCGAAATCGCAAGAAATATTTCTATTGATATGCGAAATCCGGATCTGGATCCAAATATTCGAAACCCGAATCCGGATATACTAAACCTGGATCCGGATCCGTTTAGCCATCCCTAGACTATCAAGGCTGTTTCTGCAATTCAGAGTTTGTTTAGCCAAGACTTTTCCAATGACACCCAAACAACGTCTCAATAATAATAATAATAATAATAATAATAATTGATATAGATTTTCGTTTTGATGCTAAAAATCTGTCTTCCACTTCTCTTCAAAACACAGTCATGAAAATTATAACGATTTTCTTTTTTTATTTTAAATTAAGAAATTTTATTAAAAAAACAACGCTTTTTTCACTTTATGGCGTAGTTACTTTGATCTTCCATTGTAATCATCATTTTTCAAATAGGGCAGCCTCGATATAATTACTGTAAATAATTAAATATTAACGTTATGTAGTCAAAATACGATCAGTTCCTATTTTCTCGCCAGAGAGCAGAAAGCTACCAACCCGCAAAGTCACCTAACGTTAGTTTAGATAATTTCCCGAATTTACTCCTTTTTCACAGAGAAACCTACAAAACTGGAATATATGGTCTAGCTTTATAACCACTAACTTGCATTATTTCAAGGAACTTAGAAAAGAGGGCGAAAGTACTAAAGCTTGTTAAGTAACGTGTCTGAAAGTTCGTTTTTATATACAGGAGGTTTGTGATGAAACTATATGTCCCGAATATTTTGGGACAGTCCCGAATTTTAGGGTTGTGTCCCGGTGTTCATAAAACCTGTCCCGAATTTTGATAGAAAAAATGGTCACCGTATATGAAACCTTCAAGTTTAGTTTACATGAAAACAAATAAACCATTACATTTTAGAATTGATGTAATGGACAGTTTAGATACTTGAGAACCAGTTGTGGTCTAAGACAGTGATATAGTATTACAATTGAACTTATTTTATTCAAGCGAGAGCGTTAATCACTCAACTAAGTAGCTCAGTTATATTTTCTTGTTTCTAAAGGAAGATTTCTACAGCTAGATGGCAGCATCGTTGTGGGAAATTGCAAAGCAGTTTCTACAAATTGAAGCCTAGAGAGTTCAAACTTTCTGAAAAGAATGTTCATAATAAAATGAAGAGTTCAAACCATGCCAATTCTTTTTATTTTTATTTGTTCATTGTTGAACAGTTTTATTATTATAGATTTAGATATTCACAACAAAAATCAAGATCTTTCAACAATGAATAAAAAGCAAAATAAAAAATCGGTGCGGATTCGTTGGTTATGAACTTCCTTCTCTAAACGTATGAACTTTCTAGGCTTAAATTTGTAGAAGCAGCATTGCAATTTCAAAAAAATACATGAGATATACAGAGGTAGTGCTGCCATCTTTTGTTGGAGATCATTGCATTATACTAACCTTCAAAGACAAACGTAATCGTACTTCTCGTAGGCGCATTACAAGATTAACAATAAAAAATATTTTTAAACATAGATATGTTTTGTACTGTATACAAATTAAGACATTTTATTGCGTTGAAATTAGATCCGAATCAAGGTCGCACTAGAAGTTACGATAATTCCTAATTTGATAGATAAGTTAATATGTTTCTCTATAAAAATAGAGGAAGAAAGGAGAAACTCCATAGTTTGATTAACAGCTTACGTGGACTAATATTTGGAAAGATACGGTGAAAGAACTGTTAATTTAACTTGTACAGAAAACTACTAATTGGTTTTAATTTATGGTTGTCGTTGTACCATCTGTGGAACACTTAAAAGTTTAAAGAATTCAACAATTTAATGTCTTTGAAGAGAGAAAGTATTTGTCCGACCAGAGCCGTAGATGCCTATAGGCAATAAGAACATTCATACGTTTGTTTCATTGTGTGTGTGCAGAAAGAATGTTATGCACGTATCTTACAGATTTAAGTCGTCAAGAATAATATTTCAAACTTTCTGAACCTACCCCTTTATTTAAGTCATAAAAAAAGTTAATACTGATTATGTATCAAACAATATTTCAACGACACATTTTATCGCACTTGCACGCAACGAAGACGGGTGGTGGGTCCTAACTACTCTAGCAAATAACATTTCACTTGGGCAACCAACAACCTCTTGTTATCGGTCAAAAGTGCTCTCTGCATGACAAGACAGAACACAAGGGAAACGTGGAGCAATATTTCACGACCTTGATTGAATCTAGGTTTGCCCCTGGTCACGCTGCAGCCAACACGCTTTAGTTGATGAGTGGGTTGCATAAGCTTTGGCATTTCTTTTTCAAAGTTGTATAATTAAATTCACTTTCCTGCAATATTATTATAACGACAGTAAATATTTTGATCATATTTTACAGTATTAGTGAAAGTAACCTTTTGCGAGTAAACATGTTCTTTTACTCTGCTGACTAACCTAAAATCCCTTAAGCATGATATTTCCTCAACATTACCTGTATTTTAGACAAATTTATTAGATAAATATCATTACTATATATACTTACTCCATTGCCAAAATATCTAACAACTTATATTTCTTCACTGTGATTCCACATTATTAAAATCTATATTAGATTATTAAAATTTTCTGTTCTGTTAGTTCATTATAATATTATGGTTAATTCATTAGTTTCGTTTCCTATCATTACCAAATCAGGTTAGTAGATGGCAGGACTACACAATTTAGGTAAATTTGAAAATAAAGCTTAATATGTGAAGTTCTATTTAAAATGTGTCCATGAATTATCTTAATATCATACCGGATTGAACAGAAAACAATATGAGGAGTTGAGGAGTTTCGGAATAATCCAATTTGGTTTCAGATATCGATGCTATCATTATTAAGTTGAAGGAATTCCTACAGAAAACAAACGTCCCTTTTTCGTCTAGTTTATAAGATGAAAATTAATAGAGAGGCTCTGTCGTCAAAGTTATTTTTAACATATAAATTGAATTATATAAATCATAACCAATTTAAAATATAAAATTTTAATGACACTTGATTTTCAGAATGATTGGGACTGGAATTTCATTTATGATCTTTAAGCATCTAAGACTCAGGCCGAGATAGCGAACTGGAAAGGATCTGGGAAGGGGTCGACCAGGGCCTAACTTGAAGGTACTATCCCGGCATTAACCTGGTGAGACTTAGGAAAAACACTGGAGAAATCTAAGTCAGAATGGTCGGCCACTGAGATTGAACCTACGACCTCTCAAATGCTGACCCAACGCTCTACCACTGAGCCACGGCCGCTTGGTCTAGAATGATTGGGAAATTACAACTAAATTAAAAGATGATGTTGCTGTTCACAGTGTGACTCATTTACAAACAATTAGTCGTCGTCATAATATAATTTCTAATAGGAATTATTCAATTTTAATTAATGTTCAGCATAATTATATCTCTATTTTTCTAATTCAGGCACACAATTTCAAGAAATACTGACAATTATTAATAAACTTTTAAGTTTTTGTTTGGATAAGTGTATCAATTATTGAATAATACA
>JAGDQP010016090.1:0-41260 GCA_022664845.1 Lepisma saccharinum | reverse complement strand
CTATCTGACTTTAATCGCGGTTTTGAATTTTAAAGATGAAGGTAGGTTTATGGTATAACATAAAAAATGTCTTAGCGCGCCGGTAAAGAAATTTTGAACACGTTTAGGTCAATTTCAATTTAACAGGCAATTTTACTTCCTTTTATTTTTAGCTGTTTGCCGCCTCCGAAACGTGCCGCCTGGGGCGCTTGCCCTCTTTTACCCTCCTCCTAGACCCGGCACTGTCCATTTGTAAGAAAGAAGAGAACATACGTATATTCAGAGAGAAAACAAGTGCGCAGAGGACAAAACGAGCGGCTTAGAAAATGATGAAAATAGACGGAGACTGCTGCAAGATATTGACATTGGTAGTTTTGTAACTGTTGCAATACGAAAGGTCGACTGTGCACTTCTAGATATGAAGTCTATTACAGGAAAAATCATGGATTTCAGATATGGTGTTTATACCCAAGTAGCGCATCCACGTCGGCCGATATGGGCATATTGGATTTTCCGACATCGATCGATATCGTTCAACGCCATGGGCCCCATATTGGATGGCAAACATCTTGGCCAATATCGGTCAACGATATAAATCGACATCGGGCATCGACATTGTTCAACATCGATCATCGACATTGCTCAATATTTGGTATCGACAATCGACATCGCTCAATATCGGCCATTGACATTGTGAACATAATGTAATTATGATTTTTTTACTATTTTTAAAAGGAATCTCATTTTTATATAGGATCACCAACATAGACAACCCAACAAAAAATAGTAAAACACGTTAGAAATTGTAAATAAAATACTGTTTATGTAATGAACACTATTTTTCTGTAGCTAAAGTTACATCACTTCGCTGTGCTAGTGGATTGTAAAATTTGCCGACCACTGCTAGTTTGTTAAATAATGTTATTTTCGATGTTGCATTCATGCTAAAATTTGTAGTTCCGCACAATTGTAATCATTTCACGTCTCTTCCGCTCTTAACTTTTTTTTTTTTTTTTTGTGCCAAGACCTTACGAGTTCAATGACCATGATTAAAATGAAACAGCTTCAATTGACAGAAATAATGTAAAACAAATGTAAATAAATATAAATTTAACTTATCCTTCTACTAAAGGAAACTTCTTTTAACAAGCATATGACCTCGAGAAAATACGCTACTTTCTACTGTAGAAACGAAACAAAAGTGTAAAATATATCCAGGTTCTGGCGGTGTACGATAACCAGCGTAATAAATCTTCTTGACTTGTCTATGTACTTACAGTGATCAAAGACTTCTTGGGAAAAACACAATGAACTTCAACACTTTATTTGCCTGTGGAAGAGCAGGTTATTTTTGCACTTTAATATCCTTCGATGAACAACTCCTTTGTCACCAAACAAAGCTGGCCGCGTGTTGACCACGACATGAACTTTTATATTTTATCGCAAGAGGGATATAGCGTCGCTTGAACAAACATCGGTTTGCCCAAATGGACCGACATTGATCAATATAGATATTGGTTAACGACATGGATCGATATGGTTCCATGACGAGTGATATATTTTTTAATTTTAATTTATTCACGATGAACAAAGGTTTCGTAAAAAATCGATTTATTCTTTGCACAATACTTACTATAGTTTTAGAAAATAGGAAAATTATTGATACCGATAATCGATGTCGATCTCACATCGATCGACGTGGGCTCAAGGGGGTCGCTCTCCCACCCACATTAACGGCCAACGTTCATGTGCTACTAGGGTAGGATTGCTATCACTCTAGGAACAATTAAAAATTGGTTTCCTTGAAACGAACTGCAACCATGTAATTCTGCTATTTCCAGTTCTGTGTAGGAAAGAAGCATTTCACTGAGAGAAGCTGTGTCCAAGCTCTCGCCATTCGGAAGCCAAGAGTTCAAAAAATGTTCTTGCAAGCCTGGAAAATCGCAATGCCGAACAAACAGATGTGCCTGTCATAAAAATAGAAGTTCGAATGTCATTCAAGCTTGTCTTGTGCAAACAAATGATTTCACAATGTTTTTGATTTTTCCAAAGGTAAGAATCTGTATGTTTAAGCTATTTTAGCTGTGAAGTATGTAAATTCTGCTTTATTAATAAACAGTACTGACAGCAGTTTAATATTAAACAGTAAACAAACAATAAACAATAATTTGATGACAATTTATAATCAGGCGTATTCTTTCCGATAGTTTACAAAGAGCCTGGTCATCTCACCAGTATTTTTGTGAAACGTGGTGCATCTTTACTAACAGACTAAATGCTTTCAGCCTCTTTACAAAGAGACTGATAAACACAAGGCTGACTGAGAATTGCATTCACCATTTTACAAACGGCCGGCGTTTTGTAAAACGCCTAGGCTCTTTGTAAAGTGGCTGAATTTACAAAAAGCCTGCGACATATATACCACATGTACAGCATAGCTGCGATTATTTTGAAGTATGAAAACAAAGCTAAGGTCACACATTATTTGTTCATCTTGCGTTCACAAAAAAAATAAAGGAAAGATTGTGAAAAACCTATATCTTGATTTTTTTAGAAACGGGTATTTTCTTTTCTTTTCTTTTCTTTTCTTTTCTTTTATTTGCTTTGCTTTTCTTTTCTTTACCACACAACAACACACAGGAGTTCAGTCTCGACTACTGTCTGTTCCTTCACTAGTGACCTTGCTATCCACAAAGAGGTTTAGCTGACATTTTTTATTAAAAGGTTGTGAGTTCCATTATTCGCTTTGCCTCGTATATTTATTCACTTTCCAAACCCCCTTCCCCTATGCATTCAATTCAAATCTTCCACTTTCATGAAAATACCTGGCAAGCATTGGAAAATTGTTAAAAGTACTGCTTTGTAATAAATATATTGAATAATTGAAATTCAAAGATAACGTTTTATTGATTTACCTTTATTTCGTTGAAGGAAATTGTGAATAAAGGGAAAATTGAACGATATTTTTGTTGAGATTTGAAGCTCGTTTAAACCAAATCTTGATGCTGTGCTACGAAAATTGTGGTTCAGTGTTTATACTAGTTCCTACAAAAATGTGAAGTGCGCAGCTTAATTCGACTGACAAAATTCGATGAATTCAACTGACTAGTAATCTTTAATATTTGTCGAATTTCCCTTCATTTTCGAGATACAGGGTTGCCATCTTGAAGGCCAAAATTTGCCCGATTCATTTAAAGTAAAATTACATTTTGGGAAGTAAATTTGTATCAATATAGATATTGGAATTAAAATTACCGGTATTGACATCGGGTTGGCAGTGCTGCCATCTTTATGTAAAGTTTTACTGTTTTCAAGTGACGCTTCGACAGTTCGTTGGATAATTTGTATCTTCTTGTTGATTTTAATCATTATATCTGAAGCAAATAACGCAGTGTTGCAAACTATGAATAAGTGTAATATTAAAAAAATGAAGATTTTCAACGTTCAACCTCATTCACAACTTGCAACAATAGATTTTGTGCTTTATATAATTATGACTCTTAATGTTACAGGAGGTTACGAAATGTTCAAAATATCGACGTTGTGACATTTTAAAAGGATACACCTTACTCAGGTTGGCAACGCTGTCAACCCGACGAGATCACATTTTGACGCTTAATATCTACCCTGTTGATACAACCCAACTACCAGGAACGTAATTTTAGTTCAATGCATCGTTTATGATTTATGAAGACATTTATTTACCAATATAACAAGTCGATATTTATCTACAAGTTGGAAACCCTGTACCTCGAACATGGAGCGAAATTCGACAAATGATAAAGATAACTTACTTTCTTGGTTTGGCGTCAGGAATTCAACTGCAGATCGAATTATGTTACACCCTGTACGCAGTGTAAGGAAGTATTATAGTACGTGAAAGAGAAAATGTTCTGATTAATGAGAATTTCGCTCATATACAGGGTATAACTTAATTATTGTAACAAACGTCGGGAGGTGATTCCTGAGATCAAAACAAGAAAAAAGTTCCCTGGCATATACTAGAATTCCGCTTCGTGTAAGAGATACAGGGTTGCCAACTTGGAATCCAAAATCGACTGTTAACAATTGGAACTGAATAGAAAGATGTGAACCAGCTTCGGGAGGTGATTCCTGAGGTCAACAAGAAAAAAGTTCCCTGGCATTTTCTCGAATTCCGCTTCGTGTAAGAGATACAGGGTTGCCAACTTGCAATCCAAACTCGACTGTTGATAATTGTAACTGAACAGAAGGTTGTGGACAACCTGCGGGAGGTAACTCTTGATACCAAACAAAAAGAAATATCCTAGGAATACAAGCAAACAAGTTGCATCAATTCGGATGTAGAGGTGGCCGAAGGCGGGGGAAAGTAAAGGCCAGAGCCGTGCATGTCGTATACCAAGAACATCAGAGGTGACGGCCCATGACAACGTGACACTGTGCGGACTCAGGCCGGAACATTCGACAGGGTACGTCAGTCATTGATGCGACGTGTGAACGCTTGTATTGTGTCCGCCATGGGGGACATTTCGATAAAGTGGGCGCAGCCTGCCACGCGGAAGTGATATTTTTACCCCGCACCAACGGGTGAGTAAATCAGCTAGTCCTCCAATAAGCAAGAAATCCCGCGCTCGATCACCGGCGGGAACACACATAGTTCAAAGTCCACTTTACTAAACTGCAGAGCAGGTACCGACCTTATGGCGTCATCTCCATCGGATGGAAGCTAATACAAACCACCATTGGTTCATCTTGTCTAGGATCATCATAGTCTTACCACAGGAAGAATGTCAATCATGATGGAAGGAAATAAAAGATCAAGACAATATCGAAACATGTATTTATGTAAGAAGAACTTATTTTCCAATGAAGAAAGATTTGGAAAAATTGACTTTTTAAATGTTTGGTATGGAGTATTTTGATAGCAAATATGGAAAGCATCATATCAAAAGGCACTCATAGGCCACGAATTTTGAGAAACGGCAAAAACTTAAAAAATCACAAATTTGTTAACAAAGAAAGGATGAGTTTTGACCTCATTTTAGACACAGAGGGCAAGGGATTAGGAAACCATGTTGTTTGTAGGTCGATGCAACTTATTTCAAAGGGTATAAAGTCGTTTCAGATCACGAGTGGACTGAGCACGTTTTGATTCGATGATGCTCATTTAAATTCTACGAAGGATTAAAATAATCAGAAACCTTCGTAATATAAACCTGAGAGGTACCCTTGTGCATTGATCAGCAGAAGTAATTGGTAGATTTCATATGATAAATACATACGTTTAGCCAGCAGCGTCACTCCACACGTTACGCAACCTAGCTTGATTGTATAGTATTTCATGAACTTATCTGCCAGTAAGGAATAAAAGAAATTGATCCTTTAAATAGTAATGCATTTTTTAAAATAGAATTATTAACATAATTTAAATTTACGTGTGTATATCTTATTAAAGCAAGTGACTTAGGAATGGACTAAGGAAGGGAAAGGGATTAGTACTTATCGCACAAATTCTTGCGCTATTATACATACTCATATGACGTGGAAAGCATTACAGAATATATGGTAACTAATCTTCATCTACGTTTTGTACCGAAGTCTGGAAAGTACATAAACTAGTTACATTACAGTCCTTTATAACGAGGTCCTTTCTACACATTTGACAATAAAAGTTTATCACCTGTTTTATGAGGATCATAAACAAGTTGACAAATACATCTACTATATGAATTGTATTATAGTATTTCTGAATGTTCTATACTATTATGACGTTAGCTAAAATGTTACTGGCTAGCAAATATTCCACGATAAAAATCATGTTATGTTTCTCAGTTACTATATTTGCTTATTACTTATTTTGCACTAAAGGTCAAGTTATCCATTCATTGACTATGCCTTACCTTTAATCCAACTCTCAGTTTTGGTTATTTTTGCAAATTGTGTGATAACAGTGAAACAGATAAATATCTGTTCGAGTACCTGAAAAAGGATAATTCATATAAAGTGTAACATAATATCATTATTCGAAAGAGAACATAATTATGCAAGCATTTAAACAAGTAAGTTAGTTGCAACAGAGGAAAGAATAGTAGACATCAAAATTGGAAGATAAAATATTGAACGAATATCACTTTTTAACTATTTTTAAAATGTTCAAGATTCAATCACATAAGAATGTTGTATGCTATGAGAACAGACAAAGTGTAGGAGTTTGCAGTTGGGCAATAATCTGTGATTACCATCGACCTCCATTAATACGATACTGGACTGACTGCAGCCATTGAAAATTTCATGAATATGTGAAGCTAGGGAAGGGAGAGGAAACTTAATCTCGTTTGTCCACTTCCAGTTCAAACCAATTTGGACGAAATTTTCGATTCTAACTCAGTTTTTTACGCTTGATATCGCTGTGTGGCCCGTTTTTTAGTTATGTCTTAATTCTTGCAAAAAACGTAAATATTACTTGCAGTATTTTCTATTGTATGCAGAGTGTGGTATACTCTTACACCAATAACTCAGTAATTAAGACTTGAATCAAAAAACGGGCCACATAACGATATCAAGCGTATAAAACTGAGTTAGAACTGAAAATTTGGTCCACATTGGATTAGACTGGAAGTGGGCAAATGAGTTTAAATATTTGCTCTGGCGTCTATCTTTCAACACTAAGTAGTCACTCCAGTATAGTTTACGTAGAGCTCGATGGTGATTACTTAGCAACCTACAAATGTTTGGTAGTTTGCTGTTTGCTCGTGTTGCTAGGAAGATTTATGTTGGATTGCAAGTAAATGAAAGAACTTAGAACCAATTATGGATGATTGTTGATTTGAATACGTAATTAGATAGAGGTTTACTGTCTGATCGCAAGTGATAAAGTTTGTATTTGAAGTCGTTGAATTATTGCAGCGCCAGACCATGATATGCTGTGCAATCAAATGGATATGCATATTGTGGGAATTGATAAATAGTTTTCACACATAGTGTATGTGTCTATGACATTAGGATTATATCAATAATGGCTGGGATATGTAATATTTGCTTGTGGATTATTGTTTAAGGAAGAGAGATATTCGTGAATCATGGCGGAAACTATTATTCAGTTGTATGGAACTAATTCTATTGGTGTTAATGATTTGGAATGTGTAGTTGAATAATTGTCAATGATACTCGTGATGGAGAAGAAACGTTGTTTGGAGTTGTTATGATTCGTTGACATTTGATCTGATAGGTCATGAATTTATAAGAGCAAAGTATTTGAAGACCGCAGGAAAGGAACGTGCTTTGTCCACTTTTTGCGAAATTAAGAGTGCCCTCAGTTAGTTTTTCAAAGGACCTTTTAACAAGGTATCATCCATAAGATAGCATGCATAATCTGTCTATTAGAAGTAAGTCTTTATTTCATGTGCAGGTATACTCTAGTGCTAATTCTGAACTTTCAAAACGCTCTCCTGTAATATCAAGAAAATGGATAAAGAATGTTCTTCCCTGTGCTATTCATTTCGCATTACTATTGGGAACAGATATAATTTAGTGCTTACTTGGATGTTATTGGATTAGACCACTGATGCCCAACCGTCAGATCCGGCCCGCATCCTTACCTTTGCGGTGCACCACACATGGACCCATTTCTTATATTAGCGTTTAAAAGTTGCACGCGTACAATTTGTATTGCTTTTAATATCAGACGATGCTCTGGCAGGCGAAGATCATGCCAAATTTTAATGTAGCCCATAGCCAGAATTTCAATATTGTTAAATGTATAGTTTATTACTTTGACCTGGGCTTGCGTACACTAGACACCACGACTTGTATGATGAACCCATGCTCGGCAATTGATACGGCTTAACTTAAGATACCACCCCAATAAAACTATGTACACTAGTTAACTATTTGTCCACTTTGTATTGTGGGGACATGAAATAAGACTTTAGCACGATTTAAGTACAAGGCGTTATCACCACTGTACTATGAATAATTGCTACTGAAAGTGATCAAGGATTCATAGATATTGTATTGAACTTTAAATTTTACTTTTCTGGATTTTTCAACATGTTACAGTACAGTTCATATTATTCATTTGTATGTAGTAGTATGCATAGTATGTAGTAGTAGTAGTAGTCTTATAGTGTCCAAAAAGAAGCGGCTTCAAGCAACAGGCTCTTTCCCAGCGTCACCTATTGTAACTGAGGCAAAATAGGAAAACTTTCTCTGAGAATGGCCTGGTTGCACATGTGTAGGTCTAACTAGGCGTTGGACCAACGCTGCATAGAAACAATACTACATGTTATAAAACTGATAACATCGCAGATACACAAAGCATAAAGAAATAATTATAATAATTATTTTAACTATTTGGGATGCACTGGACTAGAGCCAACACTGCATAGACTCTGCGTTCGTGCCAAATAGGTTTCTGTTCTGGGGTGTTGGTCGTATGCCGGCTCACGCCAGTTAAGAGGTTTATGATACTGCGAACTGTTCGTTGTACACAGCATACTCCGAATGACCGACGTGAGGACAGATTGAAATAACAGTACAGAAGCAGTTAGGGGTTGTGTCGTTAAAAGTTTACCAGAGCTGACATCTCTTAATCTTTTGGTACACATTATGAGGGACTAATATGTCCTCAAATCATAAAGGAACCCAAATTATTGTGGTGGACAAGATCCAAAATAGTCACCATGCAATGTGACTATTTTCATGTTTGCCTACGTAACTACATAGCTGTTAAAGATCCTATGTTCAAGAGTTTAAAAGGATATAAACTACTTGAAAATATATAAGTTTTACTTTTTACATTCAGTATTTCACAACTTATCAAATTACTTACCGATTTTGTAAATATTTTATAAAAGTAAAAGCTTTGCTCCGTTGTGAAGAGAAAATTAAGGTATTTGGAAGCTCAGTGCCTGATCTAAATATTATGTAGAGTATCGCATCACTCAAAAGATAATTCAATTACGATAATACTGACTGACTTTGTGGTTGTAAAGTTTGAATTGCAATATTTTCCCGGTATCATAATTGATGCCGAAGAGTCAGGGGTGGATGTAGTAGTCATTGGTCAGGTACCCTATCTGCCTAAAATAGTTAAACACATAAAGAAAACAACCAGCAGCCGTAACTGTTTGACTCTACTTGTAAGCACCAAATTCCGTCATCTTTCGTGTATGAGAGAGAGTTAAGCGGGAGAAGTTTTACCGAAAAGTGTATCCTTTGGGTGCTTGGATGAAAGATTTATATCGAAAGTGGAATAGAGCCAAGATTATGACTAAATTTCAATGTACTACCGAGCATTTCCCCGTTTGGCTCAGGAGGTACAAAATGGTAAGTTGAAAGATATATTCAGAAGTTTTCAGGTTACATAAACTACTGGAGACCTTGTCCGCGAATAGCTGTTATAAGTTACGTAGAAGGTCTGAGTAAAACTTAACAAAAATTTTATTTAAAAATTAAAAATAATTTCTTTACCTAGAAGCTTGGCAGTCCTATAAGAAAGTTATTCTACATTACGTAACGTTGTGTAGGTCCGGTCCTAACATGGTACAGTGTAATACGAGATTCGTTTTTCTTCTTGCTTTTTTTTAGCTGGACCTAGCGCTTACAAAGTTAGTGTAACTTTTAAAAAGCAAGTATACGTGATTTTTTTATCTATTTTTAATGCATTTTGGTTTTAAATGCTGTACATACCGTTTAACGGTGGGAAACACAGGTAGCAGTACAGGCTGTTGCACTGCAAAAACTCCAGGCGTTTTGGGCAAAAATTGTATTTAAAAAATGGACTGCGGCCATCTTGAATTTTGAAATTCAAAATCATTATCTTCAGAACCGGACTCAGTGATCTTCAAAAACCGCGGATGTGAAATTTCACGAAAAATGGACTGGTATTAAACTCGCAATGTGCATACGTCTCTGGATTACCTGTATCATACATAAATATAAGTGAGGAGTTCGGGTGGAAGAACGGCTTAACTCGAAAATCGCAGTTCTCAGGAAAACAGGTTCGAAAGTTTTGCATGTGATTTTACCAGCTTTCCTGTGCCTGTAGACGTTTTTACATAATATGGAAAAATGTTGCTAGTATCCCTAGGAAGGCATTACATGAATCACAACGAAGCTATATTAATCCTTGATGTCAATATAATAAAATAATTAATTACAGAAATTAAACCGTTTTTCCATAAAATGAATATCTTCATGGAATATCCGCACCAAACTTTGAACGAATGTTCTTGGGCATACCAGAAAAAACGACTGTCGGGGTTTCCACATCTCCAAGCACCTCCAGTTGTCAGTATTGTCACCTTATGATAAAATATTATATCACAATGGCTTCTATACTGTTAAACGGATCTGCACCAAAGTTTGCAAGATTCTTGTTCTTCACAATACAAACACGATGGTAGGAAACAGTACCCCTCCATGTATTCCAGTTGAAAGTGTTGCCAAACTTAGTTGCAAATGAAGATTTTCAAAACTTCTGCAATAACTTCTATATCGTTCTACATATTCCCATCAAACTGGCATGAATACTCTTCGACGCCCTAGAAAAGCAACTATGACGATCCCCACCCACTAAAATATCCAACTTGCAAGTGTTGCCACCCAATAAAATTGAAGTTCTTCAATGTTTGCACACCGCTCAAAGGATGTGCACACATGTGGATTACTAACAAGTCTACGGAAGAGTAGTTTTTGTGTCAGTGTTTCTTTCACCCTCTTGCAGTCGACTGTTATTTGTTCCCAATTATCTTCTATGAAGAACAAGAATATAGATATTATATAAAATTCAATGTTAGTGTGTTCCTCTGTTTGTTTGTGTGTGCTTTTTTATTTGAACGCTATACAATTCTACACCTCTTGACGGACTCGTACGAAATTTGGCACATAAGTATATCCCTTAGGACCTAGGAGAATTAACTATCGCATTAAAAGATTGGCACTTCCAGAAAGAAGAAACGTGGGTGTCAGTTCAATCAGTTAATAGACCATGATTGTCAGATATATTTCTACAGGTTGAGCAACCTACACCACAATGCAGTTTGCCGGGGTGACTACCTTCATGTGGGCATATATGAAAATCCTTCTTTTCAATTCATTAGCATTGGCTATCATACATTTTGTTTCGACACCCCGCAGGGGTGAGGGGAAGAGGTGAAATGCCCATGGGTCATGCACCAATGGGCCGGCAAATCAACTAGTATTCACATATTCTTATACGTGGAGGTCTAATACAACTAACAGGCCACGAAACAGAAAAACGAGTTAAACGGGTTAAGCCGTTTTTCCACCCAACTCCTCGTTTAGTGATGCTTCTAAGTTTCCAGAACAAAATTGAAATTTGGAACTGCGTAGAGCGTTTCTCAACCTTTTTCATCCTGCGACCCCCTTTTATCATATCTTCTAGCCTGTGACCCACAAACACATGACAGTTGATTTGCTGTTTACATTAACTTTAGTAATTATAAAACAGCAAGCAATATTTATTAGTTTTAACCTACTAGACCGTAGTTAAATTAATTTTTCATTTTCCCTCGCGATGACAACCTCCACGTTGAGAAACCCTGGAGATTCTGAATCTCACTAGATTCAGATGGCACTTCATTTTTGAGGAAGTTAATTCTCTTCTTGAGAGTTGATCGAAATAAAGAAATAGGAACTTTGTATTTCGAGATAGATTACACATAGTACAGGATATACCAGGAATATTCCATATGAGGAAACAAATAAGGATATTATATCCCTAACTTATAGTTCTAAAAGAATTAAATATTCTAAGTAGGAATTTTCAGAATATTCGAGGAAAAGTCTGAGCACATCCCCAAAGGAGAAATGTTTTGAACATATTCGTAGAATATACTTGAAATATAACAAGTAATATCATCAACATATATGCTAATCTCGGACTTCCAGCTATTCTAAGACTATTTTACGGTTAGTTGTACCAGGAATCTTTAGGATATCTTAGAATATATTCGTAGTATATTCCTAAGATATACCTGTACTGTACGGGGATAACTCGTAGATGTATCCCAGACTATCAACTGAAAAGTAACTAATTAAATAAGTTAGTTATTTAAAAACAAAGATGGTTTAATTTACTTTCCTTATTCGTGGGTTCAGGAGGTTAATTTGTTTAACATTGCAAATTGCTTGAGATTATCTTAAATCTAACTTACTTACCTTATAATGACTTCTTCCTGAAATAAGCATCGTTAGCCTCCCAGCGAAGTTGTTGATTTAAAAGAGACACTACTCTTCAATTTTCCACCGTCAAAGAACAAAAATTGTTTGCTAGGATACACGAATACTTTTCTAACAAAACATATCGTTACCGTGGAGAAAACTTATATATTATTAATTTGATAGCTGTGTATAGGTCTATTCCCATTTAATTGTTAGTTTTGATTTATAGGTATTTAAAAAAAAGAGAACACATATATCTTGGTCAACTAACTCACATTTTGTTTTTACATATGTGCTACAAAATGTCTTCATATTTTCTGTATTCAAGAGCTTGTGTTCGTTGCCATAGCGGCTTCAATATACAAGTAACTGTTAGTGTCAACAGGCTAATGATAGATATTAATATTTAAACATTCGCTTGTCTCCCAAGACCCTCTTTTATTTTACTGTGCTTAGAACACGTGTTTTTCAAGACACTTGGTTGATTAATCATCATATTTTCATGGTCGTGGCCAGTTTGTCCAGCCAACTTTCAAAAGTATATCAAACTGACGTCTCTTTCTTTCACTCTCTCGTCATTACTTGTTTCATGAGCGTTTGTTGACTTTCGGCACCAGAGCAATCTTCTTCTCCCAAGAGAAAGTATGAAAAAGCATCTCCATCAGCTACTTTGACTCTCCTTGAAACAAATGAACTGGTGATTCTGTTTTTTTTTTTTAATCTTATTCAGTATGGGAATGTTGATCCGCACCGTCAAATAGATCTTCCTCTCTGAAGAGACATGTTAAATAAAAAGTCTCGATCCGCTGCTTAGGCTTTCTTGAACAACTGAACTCTATTGATAAATTTTAAAGTGAATTATTTTCTAGGTCACTTTACAAATATTTGAAATAAATATACATCAAGAATAACCTTTGTTGAGATAGCCTGATGTTCGGAATGTAAAGCAGTACGACCATCTATGATGTAATTTCTAAACCCTGCCTACAACCAAGATAGCAGTATTACAAGGAGTGAATGAAACATATTCCAGAATATTATTTTTTTAAAAAAATGGTCCCGAACCCCGAGATACTGGTGTCGTCGAAGTCTAATTCACTCCTAGCAATATGGTATCGGTCGTGAAGAATTGGGTTTTAAGTTTCTAGGATTGTTATGGACAAACAACCACACATAAACACATTGCATATAAGAATTTCCAAAGTTGTGCATCTGTCTTTCACATATACTTTCAACTTCCCTCACTACCTTACATAAAGATAAGAGCTAGCCCAGATAGCATGCCTACTTGAAACAAGGTAGTCAGTCACTTGCTTTGAGCTTGGCTAACTTCATATTGTTTTGAACGTAATAAATAAGCATGAAATAAACTTGTTGGAACGAGCTTGGTTATTATAACTAACCTAATTCAAGCTTGTAGGAACGAGCAATTATGCGAGGAAGGTTGTCAAACTTGAAACAGGCGTCTCGTACAATCTGATGAACTAAGTATAAATAACGCTAATCGATCATGTGATTCCGTAGTCTGATGACTACAGTATCGGGTTAGTGTGTCGTGGGTCCTTCGATCCATTCTCACCGAGGACAACGTTCTTTTTTAAGAAGTAAATTATGTTTTCTTTCTTGTCCTGTTAAGGCTATTTCAACCTGGATTCGTTTAAATTATACTGCATGATTCAACCTTGTTTAGACAATTCTGGCTTGACTTGCTAAGCCTCCAATTAAGTTGTCACACTTGTGAAAGCAAGCTTGATTCAGTTTTGAGTCAGTTCAAAATAGTTATGTGGAATAGTGTGACACATACAGAGAAGCACTTACCAAACTACACCAATAACAGTTTTTACTTTCGTTTACAATTTTTGGGGACTTTCCTGGGGTGAATATCATACAAAGGGTCAGTTTATCATATGTTCGAATCAGGGTCAGATTATCAACTGGACTAAGTTGGTTAGATTTGACCAGCTGAAGCTCTTGGAATCCCTTCAAACGTGAACAATGATGAAATGTTTTCCTAAAAACGGATATTTATAATACAGAGTATCCATATATTATTCATCGAATAATAGATCAACATATCTTCAATGCAAATGTTCTGGAACGAAAATTACAATAATTGTCTCAAACAGTTCTCAAAGTACACTGTTCTCCTAATCAATAAACCCTGGATGGCTTTCACATTTTCAACTCAATTGATGAATTCATTCTTCGTGTTGGGAATTGTTTCACTGTGGCTGATACCATATAGCCTCCTTGGCCTTGCAATTCAATTCCACCAAGTCCTTAAATTTCTTACTGTAGATAATGTTCTCAATGTAACACCATATCAAATCGGCGAGAGGCATCTAGCCATGGAATTAGACTATCACGGATTATCCACGTATCTGCAAATTTCGCATTAAGATGCACTCTCACAGTAATACCTTAGTGTGGCGGCTTTCAATCAAACTCGCAAATCACAGTTGGCTGCGTTGGTTTTAATTGGGGGAAAGCATGCAGTTCAAGTATATTAAAGCAATTGTTTTCGTTGCGCCTTACCTATGCAGTGTATTTGCTAAGCTGAGTATTATACTGATTAGTTCGATAAGTAAGTTCTTCTAAAGCGGCGTATAATTTGTTTAGCACAGACCAAAACCTGGTAAACTGTAGTCACAAACTTCTATTTGATCTAAGTTTCAATCCTAAATTGTCGTTGAAGGAATCAAACGTTAGATTTTTAAATTTATTTGTAGCCTTTTAGGGAGCTTTGGTTCAGACCAAACTTAGGTAAATAGAGATCTAATATACATTCATTTTACTTGCACGTTTCCATAATAAGTTTGACATCTCGGGAGTAGTTCTTAAACATAGAGCAATTTAAGCTAGATTGCTGAATCATATCCTACTCTACTTACCCAAAACACCTCTAGTAGTCCAATTTCAAGGTGGATGGATTAATTCAAGTATTTTTCACGAGCTACATAGCATAGAACTGTAGCTTCATCCCGAACTAAATCATATTGACTGTATGAAAAGCACTTGAAAGCTTTATGGTCTGATTGAATAGAAAACAACAAACCGTTGATATATCAGACTGTAAATAGGCATCAGTACGAATGAATGCGTGTTTTTTTTCTACCTCTCTATTTTTGATCTCGTTTACTGTGCAAATATATGTAAATACATTGATATTTTCAACAGCACCCTACCTTGTGTTATTTTGATGGACGAATTTCGTTCACATTGTCCTTGAAAGAGTATCTGTCACCTTACTTTAAATTTATGAAATACCATCCCGAAAATAATTTTAGATGTTTCCTTAGGGTATATTTTCGTACTGATATTACACATTATGAAAAAAGTTTCCTTTAGCAAACACTTGTAGAATGTTTGATTGTATGAAAGAAGGAACCTTGCCCATTAGAATCCGACAAACAAGAGGCCAAGTCGTACTGTATTTAATTTCCATTTACAGTTTTCAGTTCATTACGTCATAAAACGATAACGAAATGTTTATTACATAACCTACAATCCGTGTAACAAAATGATATCTTAAGCACATGTCTACCTTGGGAAAAACTATATAGTCACGTATATGATGAATGCCTTTTGTAATGAAAGTAAAGTAAACTTAAGCTCAAAACAAGTAATAATATTTGAAAAATGATAGAAATGTGAGATGTTGCAAGGTGTTCACGATTATAGGTTGACGGAGCACATGCACCAAGTTAGTGCCCAGTATGATTACGAAGGAAAATTTGAGGAGGTTGGCTGCTTCCCTTCTTTATATGTTCTCAGAGATTACGTCATGAAAATTTAAGAAATACCGTAAAAAGTAAATCTCTTTGTATTTTTGCATCAGTCATTAGCACCCTCCATTAACAATAACTGGTTTGAATAATTTACATAATGAAGCATCCTAAGGGGTCCCTAAAGATCCTTGTAGCTGTTGAAGAACTAAAACCCTACAATAATTACATTATAACAATAAATAACTGGAGGAAAAATGAATGTATACTTCTTAGCTAATCTGCTTCGATTGGATAGGTTGCTTTGTAACTTAACGAAGCATTCTTGAAACTAGCACCATAACCATGACCAATATCAATGTTTCGTGTGCTGAAGTCATGAAAGAAACAATAAGCAATGTGTTGGGAATAATATCAGTGTTGCCAAATTATTTTCAACCTGATTTTCTTTTAAATCTTGGAGTGCCAACAACAACAGGAGGAAAAATAAGAATACATGGAGTACCTTCGGTTGTTATGCCTGTTTACAAAACTGATACACTTGTAAACTTGACTTATTTTGAAGGATCAAGTGGTAAAAACTTTAAACTGAATCATAAACTATAAAAGTTCTATATTAGAAATTATGTAGAAAATTCCTTCAAGTAGTTTCTTATTTTTTATCTTGAGGATTTTTCTTTACCTCACTTGACTCACCTACCCTGTAGTTTCCATTCAGAAGTCTACTACTATGTACAGCAAATGTTTCTCAAGAGTCACAAACTATTATCTTTGGTCAGTTGAAATTATTGTTTAACTAACAAACATTATTTCAAGTGTTATTTTCGTATCCATTTACTTTTGATCTTCAGTTTCGATCTTAACTGTTCAATGATATACAAAAATGACTTGCAAAAGATAGACATTGAATTGTATTTTGCTTTTTTTGTTGATTTATGTCTAGTAATAATCAGTTCTGTCGTAAAAAGTCTGTGAGGAAAGAAGATTAGATCCATATCACACCGTGTATATAAATCACGTATAGACCTTGAACGAGAACCCGGTTCAGAAACAGTTTCCAGTGTAATTCACGTTCTCGCTGACAAATTTCATTTTCATAGTGAACACGATTTCTTAAAAAACTTTGTGAAAATGAAATTAATTATTTTTCTCCTTTTTTGTATAGTTTTCCTACTGAAGACTACTAGTTCGACTCCTGTAAAAACGAAAAATGGCTCAAAATTAGAATGCAACTTGTCGCAAGAACTAGTAGAGGAAATAGCCAATTATACATCAGTTGCAAATCGAATCATAGAAGCAGCCTTAGGAGAATATGCAAACGTCACTTATAACACTTTAGCAGAATTTGTGGATACATTTGGACCACGAATGACTGGTTCACAAGCTCTGGATGATTCAATTGATTTTTTGGTCAAAAATTTGACAGCTGCTGGTCTGGAAAATGTGCACACAGAAGAAGCTTCAGTACCTATTTGGACCAGGTAAGATTTATTCTTTCTTTCATTTCATTTTATCAAAAATTGAAAATAAATGATGAATGGGACTTTTATTAATACAAAATGATTTTTACGAACTGGAATTGTGTAATATATCGATTTAAAACTACGCGCGGAAGAAAGCGAATTGGTTCATAATCTGGAAATCCCAAAATCGTTCATCTTCTTTGATTTTCCCGCAGTCACACTGAGGCGAATAACGAGATGGGACCTTGAATTAAGATTAGCGTTGTTATCTTTCCCATTCCTTCTTCAACTGCTAGAGAAAACTTAAACATGGTGCAGTTTGTAAAGATAAAGATTAAATTAATTTTATGGGCGGTAACAGTACTATGGCTTACACTTGTCCCGATGGTGGTTTGTAGTTTTAAAATACTACGTGTCATAAAATAAATTAGGTCCAATATTTTTGTGCTTCGGAAGTAAGGTGATAAAATGAGCCGCTTTTACACTCAAATGAGTGTCTATTCTGAATAGGCTAAACCACTAAATATTGAACAGTGTGATTTTTAGATATAGATCAGGTTTTTTTGTTAGTTTCCTCAAAGAAAAACGTTACATCTAAAACATGCGTGGTGCTTGAAAAGATATTTAAGAAAAATATATGTGTTTAAGTTTCTTCGTTCTCAAAATATTCATGTAAAGCAAATTTGGATGAAAGTGGAAGATTCATACTAGAAGAAATTGTTGTAACAATGAAGTTCTTATAGAAATTCGTATGAAACGTACCAATAAAATGGCATTAAAATATAATGATTTCTTCTTGCTCCTGCAAAAGCACAAAAGTCGGATTTGAGTGACAATAAATAATTCATTGTAGTACTTTCGTATGTAATGAAATACATCAGGATCTTCTATGACACATTCAAACATAAGTGTATTATTCTGATGCTTACGGTATAGAATTTCATGTGCAGAATAGAACAAATAGTCAAATTTCAAATTAAAACATGTCGCGGAACATATAACTTCGCCGGCCAACCTCAGCATGTAGATAGCACTTAAACTTGCAACAAGTTTGTACGAGGTTTGGCATTGCAAGTTTGCACGAAGTTTGACATTGGAGACCTGCAAAATTGCTACAATCTTGCAGAAAACTTGCTAGTTGACACGGGACAAAGTTGCTACAAACCTTTCACGCTAAACTTCCTATAAACTTGTCTTGTTAAAGCCTGAGGCGGAAAAATTCAACTGTCTGGAGTGGTGTTCAAACCTAGAATCTTGAGCTTCGTTTGTCGTCCGTCACTCTAACTACTGCTCTATCGCGATACCCTTGAGTCTTGTCTATTTTACTAGTCCTTTTATGCTACGAAGACACTTTTTGAAGTAAATGCACGGATATAGGCTGAAGTTCGAAACTGGGAAACCTTATTGAGCCTGCTTCGTTGATTTTCCACAGGCGAGCCTCTTAAGGAAAATCATAAATTCAAAATGATGTGTATACTTTATTGCTCGGGTCGATGACATATTTCCTTTTTGATCAGTGCATTTAATGAAAAAAAAAGAGAGAGAATAATTATCTAACTTTAATTGTTTACCTTATTTTCGGGAAATGCGTACAATTTTGAAAATTGTGTAAAATGTTGAAAAATACAAAAGGAAGGAAAGGGGAGCAAATAGTACGAACAAAAATAAGTTGTTAAGAAAGGATTCTTTGTGTGTGGAGCACCGGCGTTCCAACAGGAAAAATCACTGTAAGGCAAAAAATAAAGGCTCTTCCAAATTTGGCATAAACCAGTGCGCTATCTGGAAAATTTGCAACCAATTTGTTTGAGAAATTGTATCGACCCGAACAGTAGAGTGCACATTATTATGATTCTCCTGAGGTGACTCGCTTGTGACAAATCCATAAATAAATCTTCTTCATAGCTCAAAAACAGGATCAATAAGCTTTCCCAGATTCGAATTTAATCCTTTATGTATGCCTTTATTTCAGAAACTGCCTTTGTAACATAAAAGAACTAGTAAAATGTAGTTCATTCTGGAAAAGAATCTCGGAGTAATGGTTAAAGTGATGGACAACAAACAAATCTGAAGATTCTGGCTTCGAACACCAACTACAGAGAATATATATATATATATATTTTTTAAGCCACAAGCTCGATGTTGGTCTAACAACGTTTGAAGAGAAATGTTGTAGCACGTTTGACATGCAACGTTTGTAGCAAATTTCTCACTTGTCAACTAGAAAGTTTGCAGCCTTGCAATGCCAAACTTGCTGCAAACTTACTGCAAGTTTACTGTACTATCTGGGTAGCCGAGTGGGCTAAGGTGGTGGGTCGTCGTTCATGAGGATGCGAGTTCAAATCCTAACTGGGATATGGATGTTGGTGAATTTTTAAACTTACTGCATTCATATCATCGTGACGGGCCGAAGTCCATAGTGACTAAAATGGTCCATATAATATAAAGTTGACAAGGTTTATACAACTTTGCCAGGATTTTTAAGAGAATCACACGAAATCAGAACGAAATACTAAATTTGGTAGAAATAAGCCGTTAGCTATACTTGCACGTATTAAGAAACTTATTTACAAGGTGTTATCATTATCTTGTGGTATATGAGGACTAATCCCTTCTTAGAAAATGTATTTATACCACTTTTCTCGTAATCTTGCTGTAGATCAATGCATAACTAGTTGAATACAAATCCAGAGTTTATGAACAGGTTATAAAAGCTCAAAAGAAAAAGTTAATCTTTTGATCTTACAAGTATTTTAGTACTGAAATCAGAATGAAGCTTTTTGAAATGCTATATTGAAAATATACTTCGTATAGACTTTTTGCTTTTTGACAATATATCGGTACATATGTGTTTATGACAATTTTCAAGGTATCATATTAACTCTTATTATTTTCTGGTTAATGTTCTAATAATATTGTGTTAAAAGTTTGAGAATTTCAACTCAAAGAAAAGAAAATTTCAGAAATGTTTTACCTGTTATATTTGTATTACACGAAATAAAAATTACACAAAATTTAAAACAAAATTGATGTATGTTGATTTCTATGCCTGTAGATTGAAAGACAAAATTTCATACAGGCCTAGACTTCATAGTACAATCGTATGTAAAAGAGTCGAAAGGTTGAACTGATTTAAATTATTGGTATCCTCTGATGCCAAATTTATGATTATTATTCCATTTCATATGCCATTAGAAGAATAAATAGTGTACATCAGAATTAAATATCCAATTTTGTAAACTGTACAAAAGGTTATTGGTTGTTTAGAGTATGGAGGAATTAGAATAGAAGGAGACGCCCGGGATGTCAAATTGTAAAGCTAAAAATGTCCGCCCGTCAATCTTGCAGTGCGTCCATCCGCCATCTTTAGTTAGGTAGAAAACCATGAAACCTCTATTGTTTTATGTACAACGTGCATATAATTTTTATGTAAAATTCTAAATCTGACGTTATTACACTTACATTTATTTATTAGGAAATGTTTAAAGTAACTCCAGGTGCGCGTGAATGAAAAAATTCTAGCATAATAAACACTACAATGAAAAATATTGAAATTCCGAGTTTAGAAAATTCTGAAAAAACTGATAACACAAGATCTTTTATCTTCCTCTAACACTTACCTGTGAGATGTGACATTAGGTTTCTTGTACCTGTTTGTACAACCAAATACAACACAACTCGTAACCATGATTTTATTCAGATTAAAAAAAAAAGAATGAACTGTTTACTTGCAGGTCTGTGAATACAGTACTTCATTTTTATTCCTAACACAATATAGCGGACCGCGCTGTTAGATACGAAATTGGATGAAACATGGCGTAATGAATCATGGTAAAGGGCAAATCGATCAGTCCGAGATAGGTATTCAGCAGTGGATGAAAGTAATGTTTGTTTGGGAACAAAACAGATGATAAAACTTATGAGTTCGAATATACGAGACTAAATATTGACAATTGGTCATGGAACTTTCTAGTAGTGGAAAAATAACGTTTATGTGTAAATCACTTATGGGAGAATTTGCGATATGATAATTTACTTCGTCTTAAGGAAATTTAGACTTGTAAGAATCTTTGGATGTTACAGGACTTAAAGAATGCACATAATAATAATACTAGCAGTGAGTATGGAATTTATTGATTTATTCCTGTGATATTGTGTTTATGCTTGGAGCACAGAAGTGGTACAATCTATTATCACAGCATGCTATGCCTGGATATAGTTGGGATGGCTGTACTATAGTATGCACAGAATATGTTATGGGTGTAGTGTCATAAACTGAGCTACGTAGATCTGTGTTTACGTAATGAGATGCTCTTTATCTGGATAAGCTGCTATTGTGAAGTTGGATAATCTTTTGTTATGGTACTTATTTGAGGGATACGCTAAAGGAAATGTACTGCATGCAAACTAACCTAACTAAACCTAATTCTGTCAATGTGTTAAAAGCAAACTAACTGCATGTTAGATGTGAGGTTATTGATGATGCTTGGTTTTATAATGTGTAGTCTAATTGGGAAACAAATCTTATGTGTATTACCGAACTAACCTATGGTAATGTATGTTGTGGCTACAGTTGGGAAATACTAACCTTTATGTATTTTCATGTGTGTGTATTATTCATTGTATGCGTTACTTTAAGTTCACGGACAGTATACGAACTGCATAGAGAAAATTCTGAAGATACTTTCAGAAGCGTTTAACTTGTGTGGGTTCATTGGTTAATATATATTCTCGGCCCTAGCATTAAACGGAAGTTAATATAACCTAACCTATTGGAACCTAATCTATTTAGCGTACATTTAGAAACTAATATAAGAATCCCCCCCCCCTAACACGGGCTAAACACAATCAGGGCGGCGGGCATTCACGCTTTTTTTTTTTTTTTTTTGAAGTAGAGGTAGCAAAGGGTGTCTACCTCTAATCTCATTCCTCTAAAGTTTAAGGTACAAAGAATTGTGATATTCTTTTGTTTCAGAGGCGAAGAATCGGCCCAATTGTTGGAGCCTCGAAATGCCAGTCTTAGAATTTTGGGTCTTGGTGGAACTATTGGAACACCGCCAGAAGGTATCACTGCAGAGGTTTTAGTCGTCAAGACATTTGATGAACTGCGAGCAAGAGCTAGTGAGGTAATAAAAATATATTCAACTTGTAATGCTATAAAAAGAATACCATGTTTTATTTTAAACATATTCATAACTGTAGAACCTGGTAAAATTAATTTTAGAGGGCGATTTGGAAACATTCGGTGATTTATAGAAAAATAAAAAAGAATAAGGTAAAAATGTTAATCGATACAAAAGTTTCACCAGTGCAAATTTCCCTCTGTCATCCCATTCCTCCAAGTTGATGGACTGAACTAGGCCTGGTCGAAATCGGTTCCTGAAGAAACCCAGAACAGGATACATGTTTCGAAGATCCGATTCCATATTCCAGTATCCGGATTCTCTGTTCCAAGAACCGGATTCTCGAGTAGAATATTCAGATCCGAGTAATCGGTTTCAAGATCCGTACCCGGATTCTAGGTTTCGGGATCTGAGTACCCGGTTTCAATACTATCCAGATCTATTAGGATCGGGCAATGCGGATCCGGATCCATCTATGCATCTCTAGACTGAGCACGATCGAAAATAATTGGCGAGTGTATGGTATATCCTATATGGAATGTTCATGAGTGCCCGTTTTTTTTTTAGGAGAATGATGTCGACAGTTTCGAGAATGACGAGCTGATATCTATGTGTGAGGGTTGTCATTCAGTTGGTTACACTCATTCAGGATGGTGGACGCGAAAACTCGTGCCCCATTACGATCAATTCACAAAGCAATTTAAACTCCCTGGAGAAGTAGCACAGATATGCAACTTTTATATACCTTAATATGTTTGTGTTGCTGTCTATTTTTAACAGCTTCGCGGAGGTTGATATCTGAATAGCCTACGTATTTAATCTTCTCTCCATTGATCTAAATAGTGTTTTCTATTAGGGAAAATACAGAAATTCCACTATGGCTGCGAAGAAAGTCCAAAAAAAGTTTAAAAACATATTTCTTGTAGATGGAAGCAAATGCCGATTATGCCCTAAGATTTTCAAAGCACTTCGCCCTGAAGAGATTTTATTGTAAGAAACATTGCAAACACATGAGCAATGGTATGTTATTGCTGAAATTTGATTTTGAACAGCGATGTCGCTGGTGAAGTGAAAAACAATCAATTTGCTGAATATATCGAAAGTTATATCTCACTCCTATCGAAAAATCGTCGAAACATGGAAGATCACACATATCGAAATATCGTTCGAAAGCGAATATTGTACATATCAAAGCGTGGTGGAAATGGAATATTATTCATGTGAGGAATCGTTGCAAATTAAATATTGCTAATATCGTTGGAAATCTGGTACTCATCATATTGTAAAATCGATCAAATAACCTTAATATGAAGGTCATTTGAAATATCTTTCGATATCAATATTCGAATTATCATTTTTCAATTTTTATCTATATCAATAATTCACTATTTCAAAACATTTGTCGATTAACCAATTTGTCGATTTCCGAGAGTTGCATACCTTTAAATAAAAATATTGTCACATACAACTCACAAAGAAGGTTACCGAAGTGTCGCACTCGGATTTGTTTGGAGCCCTGTAGTGGATACAGGAAGAAAAATTAACAAGTATTTTTTATATATATATCGGCGGGCGTGAAACACCCTCTTAAAGTCGAAATATCGGTGAAATATCTTCTTCTTCTGCTTATCATAAAAATATTATAACCAATTGTTTTCATTTGAAAAATGCTCCAATAGTGCAAAGGGCAAGCCTTAGCAGTTAATGCATTACAAAAACATGAGAGAATGGCCTATATACAAAATAAATAGTGTTATTCCCACCTTTAAATCTCACGACAGCTGACAGAAAAATTGGAGTTTCTTCATTTTCCTTCCTCTATCCACTGTAGACATTTCAGGTTATTCTAAGGTGTGTTTTTGTAGTTATGGCGTTGTTAAATCGTGTGAAATTGGATGATACCTTGTATTTTAATTTTAAAGCAGTGTTTCACCTCTTAACTTTCACATCCGGCAATATGTAAAAAATATGTGTCTATTAATTTTCATTACTTTATCCAGTGAGATGTGCCTTTGTAGTTATAGCCTTAATAAAACTTGTGAAATTGGATGATATTTCGATTTTAAGGTAGTGTTTCACATCTTAACTTTCACGTCCGCTGATATAAGAAATACGCGTCTCACAATTCTGACATTAGTTCCGTACCGAATTTGAAAGTTGGTTGTGTAGTATCCGATTTTCAGTGATGACCAACGAACCATTTTAACTAACACTACTTTCGTTTTCAAAAGAAACGTTTGTAGAAAGTACACCATTCTAACTTGTGGATATTCCTTGCACTCCGAAAGCCAAACGTTAAAATTAAACACATATTATAAATAAACTTTCATTTAAAAATACACATTTTCTTAAGAGAAAATAATCTTACTGACTTGGCGATACAATCGCCTGAATATAAAGCCGCAGCTAATACAACAAATGAGACTACGTATTTTGTGAAGTAGAAAAGAACAATACATAACATTTCCTTGAGTCTTTCGATAATGTCTCTCCCCCCTCCCTCCCTCAAACTAATGAGTAACTAAATTTCAATTTTAGGTATCAGCTCGGTTTATTGCTTAACAGAACTAACCTATTGTTTCGGGATAGATGTACTAACTTCTTCCGAGCCTAATTCAATTATCTAACTTATATAATTACACGGTCTGAAAAGATAACAGGAACATTTGAGAAATATGCGAAATAAACTTCTGTGCTTAATGGAATAAAATTATACAACTTTTGAATAACCTGCAGTGGAATCCTGTATCATTTCTGCTATCAGTACATCTGATCACTTCAGAGCAGATGTATGAACTTTCAGTATATACGTGTCGATATATTGTAATCGAGTCATCCGTAAATTTATACCATAAATATGTTTATTATTAATTTCCTCTAATTCTTAGGCTACAGGCAAGATCGTACTGTTTAATGAAGATTGGGATGGCTATGGTTATAGTGTACAGTACAGAGGGAACGGAGCAATAGAAGCTGCTAAAGTAGGAGCCGTTGCATCCTTGATTAGATCTGTAACGGACTTTTCCATTGATACACCCCACACGGGGGCTATGAACTATGATGATAATGTTGAGAAGATTCCATCAGCTGCACTCACAGTTGAAGATGCTGAGATGCTGTATAGGATGCAACAACGAGGTAATTTTCTTACGTATTTCCTTGTATATTAATCAGACAAGTTCTTTGATCTCTTCTGAATGAAGTTACACCCTCCAGATTGAACACCTCAAGTTCTTCCGACAAACGTAACTGTTTTTGAAGTCCATTTATGTCGCTCTTTACATTAATTTTACATAAACAATAAGCGGATTTAACAAGTTTTAGTTTATTATTTAATTGCACTTCGTCCTTTTGTTCGTCTCGAACACAGCTAGTGCCTTAACCAAAGTAGTTTGATAGAAACAGCTCAGATTTCGGTTATAAGATCTCGATTTATCCGGCCGTTTAAAATTTGGTAAGTATTAGATTAACATCTTCCATTTAAGGTATTTTTGCACTACATACTGATATTGCACAAAATAATGGAAACACTTGTGGAAGTCGGAACATATTAATACGGTGTTGGTCACCTTCAATACGTAATACAGCTTGAAATCTTAATGGAATAGACCGACACAAGTCTTGATAGGTGGTGAGTGGAATCTGAAGCCATTCTTCGTGCAGCACAGCCTCCAACTCAGGTAGAGACGAAGGAGGTGGAAATTGACGCCGAGCCCTGGTTTCGAAAACAGCCCACAAAGACGCGATGATATTCAGGTCTAAGGACTGCGCGAGCTAGGGAAGATTGCCAATCTCATCAGCATGCTCGTGAAACCACTCTTGAACAGGGCCAGAGCGGTGTGAATGGGGGGAATGAACCATCATTATCATCCTGGAATATATAATTCTCGTCTGGAATTGAGTTTGTACAATTTGGGTAGACTTGGCTACCCCCAGAGTTTTCTATATATGGCTGCTGTGACCGAGCTGTTTTTGTGACAAAGGGGCTGCCGAATACCATAATATGATATAGTGCCCCAGACTATATTTCCAACAATTGTTGGAGCACGGCGAAGTGCAGTAACTCGACGTGACAGAAACGCGACAAATCGCTGGTAGTCCGCTGGAGGGATGTGCAACTATGTAGTCTCGACTGCCGTTCACAATTCGGTGGTCGTTGCAGGTGGAGAATCCTGGGCACAAATAGCCCGTTCGATGATATCCCACATGTGTTTGATAGGGATCATGTTCGGCAATCTAGGGGGCCAAATCATGCGTTGGAAGCTGCAAGAATGTTCTTTAAACCAGTCGCGCATCATTGCGGCCCGATGACATGGCGCATAGTCACCCTGGAAATTCCCATAGTTGGCAGGGTATACGAAGTCCATAAAGGGTTGGAGATGGTCACCAAGCAGCCCAACATAGATCTGACCGGTCAATGTCCGGTTCACGAGGACTAAAGGGCCCAAACCATGCCGTATAAACACGCTTCACACAATGACGGAGTGTGCCACAGTGCCTTGTTGACAACTTGGGTCAGTGGCCTCATGGGCTCCGTGGCCACACCCAGACCCTACCATCCGCGCATACCAATTGGAATCGTGACCACGCTACACGTCGACATTAATCTAAGGCCCAATCCACGTGTTCCCGAGCTCATGTGATTAACCGCCACTGATGGGCAGCTATTAGTAGCGACACACGTATCGGTCTTCGGCTGCGATACCCCATGGAGACCAAATTACGCTGTACTGACCTCTAGGACCCGTTCCTGGAAGTCCTGTATTGATTAGTGCAGTCAGATCACATACTGTTTCTTGTCTGTTTGTCCGGAGGAATCTGTCCGGAAGTCGTCGGTCGCAGTCATTCAGCACTCGTATGTGGCCACTGCGTTGTCCCTGATGAGTCGTAGTGTCTCCAATACGGTACTCACGGTGCACCCTCGACATTATGGAGCGTGTGAAGTTCAATGTCCGGGTGACTTCCGAAATTGCATGCCCCATTCGTCTAGCAACTACCATTTCCCGCTCAAACACCGATCATTCTCGTTGGGTTGCCATAACCACGGTACATGAGCTTTCACTGCATTCACAGAAGACCAGCTGACCACACTGCTCCTGCGTCTCTCCGTTCGACCGGTTTGCAGCGATGTTACTGTACCGTCAACTAGTTCCCTCCTGCTATCCCATGACTTTAACACTTCAGTGTATAATAGTCCAGGAAAAATACGATTTACGGTAAAAAAAAAAACTATTTTCGCTATTCTCTGCAGAAAGATGTGCTGAATAACATATCAAAAGTTTACAGCATTAGGAACCAGTGAACCGGGCGCCATTTTAAAACAAATGGCGTCATTTCTTTTATTTATCTCATAAACGGTAGCGTGTTCAGAAATTTTGCGTGAATACAAAATGAAAGCTCGTGTTTTCAACTAGAGCGAACGGTTACAAAGTTATCGACGGTTTTAATTATGTAAATTACAACTCAGGAAGATAATTTTTTTTAACACCTTGGGAAGTCGCAAATGACTCGATGAACTGAGATCAAATGTTGGATTTCGGCGCGATGGACTCCATGTCGGTCATGTTGAAAGCTACCAGCTTTGATTTTTGTCGAGAATTTTAGATAGGAACCACATCATGTGATACATCGTTTTAATAAGTTAGGTTCCCAGAAATTCAAATGTAAAGTCCCTTTTACTACATTTGTTTGTTTAGGAGATAGGGTGTTGGTGAGATGTAATGGTTTGTCATTGCCTTCGCAGGTGATTCAACATGACCCTAACCCTTCATGAACCGATTGAGATTGTGCTGATGAATGGTTGTCGCAATACTAGGGTGATTGCAGATGAGCTCAACTTCGCTGAGATCAGACAGAGCACACGCAACCGTATTCAATATATTGAAGAAAGTTGAGGGGGTTGGATCTGTGCGCGACAGAGGGATTCCTGGACGATCAAGGACCGAAACCGACAAGAACACGGGAAGGACACTTGTAGCAGCAATTTGAAGAGCCCTACACGCAGTACTCGACGATTAGAGGAGATATCAGCTGTCAGTCAAAGTGCTGTATGAAAACAAGTGGCATCTGTGTAAGCTGCAGATGCTACAACACCTAAGTAATGATGACCCAGAGTCCAGACAGGTCGTTACAGTTAGCACAATGTACTCTAGAGCGGTGCAATGAGGATCCAATGTTTCCTTTGTGTGAGTTGTTTAGCGATAAACCCCTGTTCTATGTCCACGGTGAGACAATAAACAGAACCATCGTTATTGGTCTGATGTCAACCCATCATCGACAGATGACAGTACAGCAGGTGGCAGTGACAAGGTCATGACGTGGTGTGAGTTATGGAGCACACGAATTGCTGTTATTGCACTTGTAGCTTATACGATGCCACCTGTTTTCATTCCAAACCTGCAATACGCACCTCTGACTGACAGCTGACATCGCCTGTATTTGTCGAGTACTGCATGTACTCTTCACCATGATTACCGCAAGTACCCTTCCCATGTTCTCGTTCGTTGCGGTCCTTCATCGTCAACTACGTACTCTGTCGTGCACAGATCCCGCCTCCTCAAGTTGCAATCACCCTCGTATTGCGTCCACCACTCACCAGCATAATCTCGATTCGTTCATGAAGGATTAAGACCATACTGAATCACCTGCAAAGACAGAATGAGAAACCATTACATTTCGCCAAATCCCAGATCTGATAGTCCCTATCTTTTAAACATATAAACGTAGGTAAGAAACTACTTTATATTTGAATTTGTGGGAACGAGCTAACCTAAAACGATATGTCACACGATGCCCTCATCATTTAAAATTCTCGACATAAACCCAAGATGACAGCTTCTATTATAGCTACGTGGATCCCGTCCTTCGATCACGGATATCGAACATTTTCGACTTACCAAGGTGTTTCCAGACTCTTGCCTGACCATGAAATTTTAAAAAATCTGTCTACTTCGTTTATCTGTTAAGAGTTGAAATTTACATTAAACCCCGTGATAACTGTGTTCTAGGAAAATGGTACTAGTGACCAAAAAATACGATCTTTCATTTTGTACTCAAGAAAAATTTCTGTATTGATCACCATTTGATTAGATAAATGGTAGGAGAGCTTTCCTGCTGCTAATAAAGATTTTTAAGTATCTGTGGTTTCTACGAAGCAGATGTTTAACGTAGAGGGTTTACACACTATATGAAGAGGTGTTCAATCTGAGGGACTTCTACTGTAAATAACAACATACTTTTCTCTTTTACTGTCTTGTTGTGGATAAATGTTTCCGCTCACGTAACAATGCTTTGCTATACACTAACAGTGTAGGAAATTATGTTGCTTTTATCCCTCTCTTAATTGCAAAATGTACAAGTTCATCGTTTAATATTTGTGTCCATTGGGGTTGTTAGATTTTAGCTTGGAAGAAAGAGGACAAAAGCATTGTAATCAGTGCAAAAAACGAGGACATATTGTATTGTAGTGAATGCAAACCTTCCTAGATAACAGAAATTCATTTTTCCATGACAGAATCTTGTTTTAGACTAACCATATTTTAAATGTAGGGATATAATATAAAATATATGAATCATGATGAGGTGGTGGTTATAGAATATACTACTATATTTAATACAGTAATTATTGCTTTGACCACAGTAAATACAAACAGAAAGGACAGAGGAATGCTGCAGCAGCTGGAAGTGGATGAGCATTTTACAATTTTAAAAGCGTTTTTCATAAAGAATCTAAATAATAATAGTCTTGAAACAGAATATAAAGCAGTTTTCCACTAATGCTTTGTTTAGATTACTAACATAATTACTAACATCATAATTATAGGTGTAACTAACTTCTGTTTAGGCTATGGAACTTGGTTTTCGTGCTTGTTACAATAAAAGAAGACATTCAGTTTTCAGAGGAGCTGCCACCTAGTGAGTTTCACGGAACTAAACAAAGGGTTATACAACACACAGATTTAAATTATAAAATTAACACAAATCAATTGATTGTAGCGTAATATTTTGTAGTTTAGTTGTGCCATTATTCTTTTGTATTATTAAAGCGATACTCATTACTAGGATACTATATTTTTCTATAACGAAAGATATTAACTCACGAAGTGAGCCTCGTTTAACGCCTTGCTTGAGTTTAGACAGTGTTTTACTAATGCTACAAGGTAACTGTCGTAAACTAACGCTGCTTGCGATAATCCACGTTAACCATAAACGTGAGAAGAGTTAGTAATGCAAGTAAGGCCTAACTAGAAATAGATAAACACGGAAACAGTTAAATGCACGATTCAAAAACAGTTACAGTGCCGTAAATTGGATATATTTTGGGATTTTTGGACTTTAAAGGTAACATTGGCCCAACGGAGGAAAAAGATTTGTCTTCATGCTACATGGTAATTAATTTATTCTTTTAGTTGGAATACTTCGATCCACAATATTTTGTACTGAAAGAAAGAATAATTACCATGTTGCAAGAAGACAAATAGCTTCTTCTGTTGGGTCAATGTTATCTTTAAAGGGACAAAGTATACCCAGTTTACGGTACCCTGAATATGAATTTAAAACTTACAAATGTGACACAAAATATTAATCGTTTGTATGTCTTTGCATAAAACGTCAATATTTTTGTCATATATAAAAAAAGATAAACTCGAACTTTTTTTTCTAATGTCACTTGCATCCCTTAGTACCTGAGACTCTCATTACATGTATACCCTTTTATTTGAATTTTAATGACGTTGGTATGGAAACATATCACCAATGTTGTAAGGTGGAGGGAAATTTCGCGGAAAATTAAAAAAACTGGGCAAAAAAGGTGAAAGGGAAAAAAATTAAAATCAGAAAATTTTGTTGAATCTTTTTGGCATTTTTTTTTTTTAATTTCCATTCATTTTTAAAGAAAACTCAGAATCCGGATTTTTTTTACAAAAATCGGGAATTTTTTCAGTATTTTGAGGAAAATATTGCGACAGGAACCTTACAACACTGCATATCACACTAGCACAATTACACATAAAGGACAAAGACAACATAATTAAAAAGGAACCAGGATAAAAATAACTATGCTTAAAAGGAGGACAAGTCTGGCAACTGGCAACCTGTGTCAATAATGGCGAGGACAGTTTAGAAGTCGTAAATTCAGCCATAGTTTAATCACGTTCTAAGATATTAGGAATTTAGATATCACGTAAATCCTGATATTTTAAATCAACATGCTAGATGTAGAAAAGAATATTTCTGGTAATTATGTGTGTTTGCTTAATTTTTAACTGCAGCTATATTCTTATGAGTGATTTTAATACTCAAGCTCTGGGGAAAACTGAAATAATATACTAGTAATGAAATGACCATTATGCACAACGAGACAGGATATAAAGATCCAATTAATACATTTTATGTAACACTAATGTTAGTTCATTCGTATTATTTCACTAACTAATTATTTTCCTTCCAATTAATTTAAATGTATGTTCTAAGATCTCAAAGCAGTTTGCATGTCCTCAAACTCTATACTGTGCTTCCCGACACCTACTTTAGCATGACACAAGATGTATATGTGTGTGATTTCTTCATGCATGATTGTGTGGAAGGCCTGAAATCCTTAGCTGTTATGTGAGGTAAGTATCAATTACCTATAAGGTTTAAATATTAATGTACTGTTTTTGTAATATTAGCTTAACGTGTAGGCAGTGAAGAGAATGCGTTTCCATACAGTCGCATTCAATTTCTTTTTTTTTTAATATGTTTTACTTTTAACATCTCGCTATTTAATATGGCTATTTCTATTATTTGGAAAGATTGGAATATTCGAGTTAGTAGGTTAGTTCTGCTCAGCACTAGGTGTGTTAGGTTAGACTGAGTTAAGTTTGGATAGATCAAGCACTGATCTAATATCAACATCGCATAAAGATGAGTTAAAGTTTATTTCAGTTACTAGTCACTACCTATATTTTCCTTTGAGCTACACTTAACTATAGAAATACAGTATTCTAATCTTCGCCGTTTATTAGTTTATTTTGATAGTTTTAGCTTAGAATATATTTTACGACGTGGGGTGCTTTTCCTTAAATCATTTCACTTGTAGAAGTCTCATGTAAAACAATATGTGGGATATAATTCTATCAATACTTGTTTGTTTTTAGTCTTCTCCTTTGGTTTATACGCCCGGCAAAATTTTGATAGCAAAATTTAGGTTAAGTAAGATAGTGTATTTATTAACAGCTTATATGTCGACTCCAGAACCCAAAGGATATAATGACATTGGCGGATTTAAAATGTTCGAGGCAATCTTTTATATATAACCTGAAGTGGATGTGACACAAATTTGGCATATTTTGTACATGGACACACATCTTACGAAATATGGCAGTTTTGTGTCACATACTTTTTTCGTTATATATCTGGTGTAGTAAAAAGTAATCCATTATTTTGCCAATAGATGGCTTCAGTGATCTGTAGCTCGCGTTGTATAAGTCCGATCGGGTTCAACGAGATGGCGTTCAAACGATGAGATTGCGTACTACAAACACTGTTCAGATAGTTGTGATGAGTTGACTCAGTGTTGTGTGAGCGCGCGTCAAAATGGACACTAGCAAAGAGAAAATACGCTATATTTTACAGTTTTTCTTCGATAAAGGTGAAAACGCAAGCCAGACGGCTGCAAATGTGAATAGTGTTTATGGTCCTGATACTGTAACAGCCAATCACGCGCAATTTTGGTTTCGTCGATTCCGTGCCGGTAATTTTGACGTCAAAGATGTACCACGCACTGGAAGGCCAAGTGTCGAAAATGTCGATAAAATCATGGACATTGTCGCGTCCGACCGTCATGTAAGCACTGTTTCGATTGCCCAAGAGCTAAACATTGCACAAAAACCGTGTGGAACCATTTGCATAAGGCTGGATACACAAAGAAGCTTGATGTATGGGTGCCACACGAGTTAACGCAAAAAAATCTCATGGACCGAATTTCCATCTGCGAATCGCTGCTGAATCGCAACAAAAGCGACCCATTTCTGAAGCGGTTGGTGACTGGTGATGAAAAGTGGATCACTTAAGACAACGTCACGCGAAAACGGTCGTGGTCGAAGCGCGGTGTGCCGGCGCAAACGGTGCCCAAGCCAGGATTGACGGCCAGGAAGGTTTTGCTGTGTGTTTGGTGGGATTGGCAGGGAATTATCTGCTATGAGCTGCTCCCCTACGGCCAAACCCTTAACTCGGAACTATACTGTCAACAATTGGACCGTCTGAAGGCAGCAATCGCCCAGAAGCGCCCAGCTTTGGCCAATAGGAGAGGCATTGTGTTCCACCAGGACAACGCCAGGCCACACACATCGATAGTGACTCGCCAGAAGCTCCGGGAGCTTGGTTGGGAGGCTCTTATGCATCCACCTTATAGTCCGGACCTGGCACCGAGTGATTACCATCTGTTCCTGTCCATGGCGAACACGTTTGCTGGTGAAAAATTCGCTTCAAGAGAGGCTTGTGAAAATCGACTGTCTCAATTTTTTGCCAATAGGGACAAGGGCTTCTATGAGAGAGGCATCATGATATTACCTTCCAAATGGCAACACGTTATCGAACAAAACGGCGCATATGTGACCTAAATCGCATCATTCTAACTATGGTAAGTCAAGCCTTCAATGTCATGCAAAAATAATGGATTACTTTTTACTACACCATATTTAAAAGATTACCTGGTACCTTTTCATTCGCCAATACCTATCCCTTGGCTTCCGGAGTCGACATGTAAACTAACTTACCTAACCTAACCTCTACCAAAACAGTAATGGGTAGATAATAGGAGAATTCCTAGTAGTGTTTATACTATGTTCATGTGACGATATTATATGCAGTAATTGCAGCTTTATCTCGTGTATAGGTATGGCCTATTTACAAATAAATTATGTACCAGGTGCGTAAATATGAAACCGGAATTTATGTACAGAAAAGACCCAGTGATTGGATGACAATGCTAAGAATTATTTTATTCGAAGTATTGGCCATCGCTAGAGATACATTTCTGCCATCGTTCCGGCAATGTGTGGATGCCAGATTGTGCCTCTTGTGCTGCAAACCAGTCATCAAGCCATTTTCGTACATTTTCAGATGATGTGAAGCGCTGGTCAGCAAGTGCGTGTCCCATGGATGCAAATAAGTGAAAATCGGAAGGGACCAAGTCTGGCGAGTAAGCCGCAAGCGGAAGGATTTCCCAGCCAAACGTCGCAATCGTTTCCTTGACCGGTTTTGCTGTGTGGGAGGGTGCATTATCGTGAAGCACAATCACTTTATGTTGTCTTTGGTCATATTCTGGTCGTTTTCCACGCAAAGCTTGGCAAATCGATCATTTGTTGTCGGTAACGTTGGGTATTAAAGGTTTCACCAGGTTTCAGCAGTTCGTAATAGATCACTCCCTTCTGATCCCACCAAACACAAAGCACTGTCTTCCGTCCATAGCGATTTGCTCTTGCAGTCGATGTCGCCGGTTCTCCTCGAGTTACCCATGATTTTTACGCTTAGTATTCTCGAAATAGATCCACGTTTCGTCACCAGTCACAATTCGATGGAGAAATGATTTCCTTTTGTACCTGGCGAGCAGAATTTCGCAAGTGGTTTTCGGTTTTCCTGCTGTCGTTCAGTCAATGCATGTGGAACCCATTCCCCCACCTTCTGAATCTTGCCCATGGCTTTTAAACGTATGGAAACTGCTTCTCGTGTCACATTTAATTGATCCACGAGTTGTTGCGTTTGAACGTCATCCTCATCCAACAAAGCTTGCAATTCACTGTCTGCAAACTTTTTCGTTCTTCGTTTCTCACGTCAAAATCGCCACTTTTAATTTTTTTAAACCACGCATAGCACTGTGATTTACTAAGAGCATGATCACCGTAAGCTTCGACAAGCATGCGATGCGATTCTTCAGCAGTTTTCTTCAAATGGTAACAAAAAATCAATGCTGTCCGCACATCGTAGTTTGTAGGTACAAATTGCCCCATGTTCAACGCTATTAAACACTACACTATGACATGAAACTTGTCTGGATGTGAGTTGCAAATCGTTATCAGCAGTCAAAACAAGCAAGTGGTGCCAAGGACACAGTTTTACGGTAACCACAGTGACAGCTAACGCCGTATATGCACAACACACCTGGTATATGAGTGATGCAAATATCATTTTCATTATATTTCCGAATGTTTAGCAAACCTTAACTTGTAAACATTTCATAGAAGTCTAGTTAATACAATTTACTGTAATCAACAAAGGTAAAGAGTCACAGCATACACTTTTAATCTTCCTAGAAGAAATATTTAAATCACCGTAAAACCAGATAGGCAGATACGTCTTGCTTTGGAATACATAAACTAGAGTGTATGACTTTTAAAATTAATATTATGAATGATCATATGGTAATACATATAACTCATATAAAGGTAACTATAATTACAAGAGCGTAGGAGTAACCGTTTAACTATTTAGGCAAGAAATTTTATCGGGTAAATATAGACCTCGTACTTCACATTTCATTAACACAGGCTAGTAGCATATTTACAACTAATTATTTTTGTATGGTTTCAAATTCAAATAAACATCTTTATTTTTAAGATTTACAACAAAAATTGACATTCTTATCAAAGTTCAATCTTTTCTGTAGAAATCTAACAAATATTTTTGTTTCTCATATGCTTATATCAGATAATTATATGCTTTAAGGTTAACACTATTATGTAAACTAAAGCACGATATATGCAATCGTAAACAATAAATTCACTTTCCTTTTTCAGGCAACAGACTGGTGATTAAGTTGTATCTGAGTGTTCCGCTGAACTCAACGGCAAAATCTAGAAATGTCGTGGCTGAAGTACAAGGATGTGAACATCCAGAGAAAGTGGTTGTAGTTTCAGGACATTTAGACAGTTGGGATGTTGGACAAGGCGTTGTTGACGACGCTGGTGGATGTTTTATATCTATTCACGCTTTACTACTCCTTCGACGACTTGGTTTGAAGCCACGACGAACCCTCAGAGCCATTTTATGGACAGGAGAAGAACAAGGCTACTATGGAGCTACCGAATACTTCAAAGATCATGCTAATGAGATTGAGAATATTACAGTCATTATGGAATCTGATGGAGGCGTTTTCACTCCAAAAGGATTAGCATTTTCTGGTAACACTAAAGCTCTCTGTCTTGCGCAAGAAGTTCTTCAACTTCTGAAACCTATCAATGCAACTTACTTGGATAGAAATTCTGAACCAGGTAGTGATATAATGCTTTGGGCTGAGAAAGATGTTCCCAGTGCCGGTTTGATCCACACTAGTGATCGTTACTTTTGGTATCACCATACTACCGGAGATCGATTGACTGCTTATAGTGCACGAGAAATTGATTTGTCCTTAGCTTTATGGACAGTTACGTCGTATGTGTTTGCTAATCTTGCTGTGGATATTCCGAAAGATACTTTGAAAGTAGGTTAACTCAATTTGTCTTAAGATTGGTGACATGCAAGGAGTCGATTCCATTAAACTTACCCTAGCAGCACAGAATGTCGGGCCAATACTGGGCCAGCCATGATCGATATTGGGCGCATTGAACAGACTAAGGCAAGACTTGTTACCTATAGGCAAACCAATAAGATGCAAGTGTTCTCTCAGCGCTTAGTGCTACCTTAGTCCGTTGAATGCGCTCTTTGGCTGGTACGGGCCCAGTATGTGCTGCTAGGATCCAATAATATCTTCTTTCTTTCTGTGCTGTTACTGTACACATGAAATCGTAGAATTAACGGGAGTTTTGAACACGTTTCTTGTAGAGAAACGCACTATTTAAAGTAAATGAGTTAGTTTCTATCAACCATCGGAAGATTTTCACAGAAGTTGTTTATTCGAATTCTAGAATTTTGCCTACTGTTTGTACAATCTTGTTAGATGTTTATTAGGCTGTCTTTTAACAAATTACGACTCGCTTTAGTTTTATTGTTTTTCTTATACACGTTAAAACGAGAGTATAAAGCATACTTGATAAGAATAGAAAAGAATTATGGGTATTGATAATGTTAAAATTAAGCAAATCAGCACTGAATTGCAACTGATCCAATCTAACTAATGACTTAATGAGAAGTGCAAAACTAAAATAAACGAATCCATAAAGGATCGATATAACAATGCAAACTCTCGTCTGGCATAGAGCCTAGACGTAGTTCTATCTTTCGTTTATGACCAATCTTGCAACTCATAGAATCAGTTTTTCTTCAGCAGCTATATATCATAGTTGTGTAACTTGAGTCATGGTCTTGTAGCATTTAAATTATATTTTACGAAATTGAATGTTATAATCCTCAGTGCGTACGAAAACTTTGAATAGTTGTTTCCTTATCAGAAATCAATATATCCTTAACAGTGTCTCAATCAACGAGTTTGGCGTACTTCCTATCACCCGCCTTGATGAAGTGGTTCCTAAAACCTGGAAATTAGATGAACTGAAGCTTTTTTTTCTCAGCGGAGGAGATGTATAAACAGAACTTGCGAGTCAAAAGTGACTACATGATGTATAGTAAAACAACAATTACATCACTTACCCATTCAGAATTAAAAGATAGGAAGTATATACAGAATGTTCAAGTAGAAAGAACAGCATTTGTAATAATGGGACCGATTAGCGCCAAAATTTCATAGAATTGTGCACTTTTCATAAAAGCATGACATTTGGCATAACGAATGGGCATGCCTAAAAGATCATTTTAAGATATTGAGACACTTTGAAATTGATGTAGGAGTCCCAGAAATCCAAAAATGGAGCCCAAAATTAAAAACATATATATTTATTGATCATAGTTTTTGGGTGATTTCCAGATTATAAGTGTATTTTATGGTACTGAACGGAAATTAAGATCCTTCTATTATTAACCAATGTTAACTAACGGTAAAACGTGAGCGGTTAAGCTATTACGGAAGGACCCATTAAATCCAACATGGCGGCCATTTACTCAAATGTCTTTATTTATTAACTAACTTTCTTAACTTTATTAACTTTCTTGTTCACATACTTTCGGATTGTAATTTTCTGAATCTCAGTTTCAGATCAAGGATATTTACCAATTCTAATTTAACTCAAGGGTTCTTTAAATCCAAGATGCCGTCCATGAATTCAAATATCTTTATGGTTAGTTGTCTTCAGATGCTGACCTCAACAACTGGTTGACAGGTGGCAGAGTATTGTGGAGTCCGATGGAGACTATTTTCCCTACTAACAGTAGTGTTCCCGATGGATTATCGTTTTTTTTCTTCACGGTGCAAAAATACAACATTACTTATGGGATAAGCTGATAAAATGCTTGTGCGAGGTCACGAGGAAGGAAAAGAATTATGGAAACAACCGATCCAGAGCAGTGCTCAGAACAGGAAAGTGTTCGTACGCGTATGACAACATGGACCACAATTCTAGTGCTAACACGGTGTGTTATGCAATCTTGGACGGCATTTTGGATTGTTGAGACTCCTACATCAATTTCAAAGTGCCTCAATATCTTAAAATGACATTACTTGTATGTCTAGTCATGATGCCAAATTTCATGCCTTTATTAAAAAGTGTACCATTTTTCATATAATCGCCCCACTATAACAGAAAAATATTTGAATTAATGGCCGCCATCATGAAATTCGATGGTTTATGGGTGCATTTAAAATTAGTTACAGTGTTCAGAGGATGCCAGATTTGTGTTCGATACCGTAAAACACATTTAAAATCTGAAAATAACTTAAATATTATGATTAATAATTGTTTTTAAATCTTGGGCGGCATGTTGGATATCTGGGATTCCTACATCAATTTCAAAGTGCCTCAATATCTTAAAATGACCTTTTAAGTATGCCCATTCATCATACCAAATTTCACGCTTTTATGAAAATGTGCACAATTTTTTCCCTAATCGGACACACTGTAAAAGAAACTTCATGTTCACTTTTGAACCACAAAGTTCAGATTAAGGGTTAAGTTCCTATGTGCTTGAGTTCGTTTTGTGAACGAAAGTTTGTAATACTCAAAAACCTATTTAAAAATCCGCTGTTTTGAAATTGCAATGTGGTTGTGATATTAGAATCGAAACTGAGGTAATAAACTTAATGTAGGTTGCTGTATCCTCTAGACTATTGCAAATACTTTTATTGTTTTAAAGATGAATTTAAAATTGAGTAATACAAAGTGCTATTTACTACATCAACTTTGAAGTTAGGTAAATACAAATCAATATTCTTTTTTAATTCTAGTTTCTTCTTATATTAGTAAAATGAGTAAATAACTCTCTAGCATACGATAAGAAAAGCAGTAGGAAAAATGTGTAATAAATTAATAAAGTATAGTGCTAACCTTACATAATATACTGTATTTATTTCCTGCTGTATAGTGTATAAGTGCTTACATAATCGAAAAATATACTAGGCAAACTTTAAAAAAGTATTTGAGAATTAGTGATAATTTACAACTGAAATTAATTAGTAAAATGTATTCCTCGTTATTACTAAATCGAAAATACCTGTAAAGGGGGATAGAAAAAGAAATTAAGTACAGAATAGCAAGCAATTAAAATTGGTTTGACTGTACTTGAATGAAACAGTTCTGATGGACTGAACATTTTGTAAAACATGTTTTAAATTGTATTCGTTCATTTCCTTTCACTGTTTCATTGTAGGTAAGCAAAGTGTTACATCAATCTAAGATGTTTCCTCTGGCTTGATCTTATTTACCCGAACACAATCTAACTTAAACTAATCAAAAACAAAAAGAGGTTTGTAAACATAGAACTAAAGCAAAATAGCAATATAAGAGCAAATCTATTTTTTCTAATGTGAAATAATGTTACTTCTTTCTTCTCATAGCGTGAAATATTTTTGTACATTTCTGTGCTAAATTAAGAGAGTAAAAGAAATCCAACATTTCTTAAAAACCCATTCATTTTCTTTCTATAGGTAACAAGCTAGTGCTTAAAATATATTTAGGTGCAGAGGTGCATCCAATGGGAATTTCCAGAAATACGATTGCAGAATTAACAGGAAGTGAAAAACCGGAGTCTGTTGTCGTAGTATCAGGACATCTAGATAGTTGGGATGTAGGACAGGGTGCTATGGATGATGCTGGTGGGGTCTTTATATCAGTTCATGCCCTGTTGCTTCTTAATCGCCTTGGACTGAGACCTCGGAGAACTCTGAGAGCCATAGCGTGGACCGCTGAAGAACAAGGGTACAATGGAGCTTTCTCGTACGTAGCTGACCACGCTAATGAGACTGAAAATCTTAATATCGTCATGGAATCTGACTTTGGAACATTTACTCCAACAGGACTGGATTTTTCTGGTAATAATGATGCTTTATGTGTTGCACAAGAAGTTCTTAACCTCCTGCAATCTATTAATGCAACTACTGTGGTGGAAAGTTCTGAACCAGGCAGTGATATAACACTTTGGACTGCAGCAGGAATTCCCGGTGCGGGTTTAAGGCATTCCAGTGAACGATATTTTTGGTATCATCATTCTCCAGGAGATCGACCGTCAGTTTATACCCCACGGGAACTTGACTTATCTTTAGCACTATGGACTGTCACTTCTTACGTATTTGCAGATCTTAGTTTTGACGTTCCAAGAGATCCTTTAAAGATTTGATGATAGGAACTACAATAAATGTCAAAAGTGAATTTCAAAATTCGCGATGATGTTCGTAAACTGATTTCAAGAAACAATGAAATTATACTCTCTATTTAATATTTAAAATTGATAAACACATTGAAAAAAAAACATATATTCATGTAATATCTTTTATTTCAAAACCTTG